>CACSLJ010000218.1:0-44377 GCA_902706625.1 Albugo laibachii | reverse complement strand
CAAGTGGCGATCAAGCAACTGAAAAGCAAAAAGAGTGCGGAAAGTGCCAAACGTGTGGATATTCGTTTCAAGTTTATCTGCCACTACGCTCATGCCCAAGTTATTCAGCCAATATTCCTGAAGTCAGGTGAGATGATTGGAGATTTATTGACTAAGGCCCTACCCGCGCCACGGATTGCTGAACTACGTGACATGTTCAACTTGAAGATCATGTATAGTACGGGCGAGGAAGAGTGATCGGATCTGTAAGGTTCAGTGGGTGGGCTAATGACCAGATTTGTTTGTCAAAGGTCATGTGCGCCCGCACTATCCCATTTCGCGTTCGGATAAAGCGAAAGGCTCTCTTGCGCATGCATGTTCTAGTGGCTTAAGAAATAGGGAATACATTTTACTCTTACTTCTACCTACTTCTGCTCAAGTGCAGTATACTTTTAACAGAACAAGCATCAGCAGACAGCGGCGAATGCTTTACAAAGCTCAATGAGTCGAAGTCTTGCCTCCTGCAGTAGAATTAAACATTAGTCAACATGAGCTATTCGATCCTGCTGATTAGTCCGATTAGAGGGACGTTGACTCGAATACACATGTCCCAGGGCCTTTTTTCAAAGTGTCTCGACATATCCCTACTTAGTAAGTGGATTCCATATTCTTGTATTACTAGAAAGAAAGCTTCTCTCTAGGATACGGTGCTTCGTGAAGGTTTGAAAGACCGATATTGTCCAAAACCTAAAATCCTACATCACTATTAACAGCCTAGAATTTTGAACTTTTAGCTGTAGCGGAGGAAGAATACGTAAAAAAAATTAGACGTATGGAATCGCATGAGTCGGCTAGTTCTGGCGAACATCGATACTGATCGTGCCTTCCTCACGAGCACTATGAAGCAGTCGGGGTAAAGTACATCTCGAAGTTCCTCCAGAAAACACCCACGTTCATGCGATGTGATACTTTTAGTCCTGACGTGACTAAGACATTATTAGACATTCTAAGTGGGTTTTCTGTTTAGTTCTTGTCCTTTTAATCCAAAAGCCAACATTACTAACGTAAGAATCCATCGCTTATTGTTGTCAGAATTCCATGCTTTCAAGTGGAATTAGGCGAATTGATCACACAAACATAAAAAATCATTTCAAAATGAAGTATGGTCTTTAGCATGATATTAGAACCAAAGGTCGACAAGAGGGAGCCGCTGACCTTGATTTGCAACCGCTCAAGCCTGGCAAAGATAGATTTCGTGGTAACCAACGTAATAGATTTATATTTGTACTTGCATTGAAAGTAAGCGTTTTCTCCATCGAGAACCTCCCGGTATCTCCATCTTCGTCGACAAGAAGTGCAACTACTCTTCACAAATGAGATCACTTTTATGTTTATGTGAAGTTGTCTTACTTCATTCGATTGCTGTGCTTTCAGTCTTCATCACTAGCACTGACACTTGCTCAAAGAATGCTCAACAAGTATGGCAACAAAGTTGCCCGGTGCGAACTTCTCAAAACCGACCACTACTTCCACTTGAGGGCATGGACTCTGCTGAAATCAACGTGCAAGAGTCACAGGTTACAGCAACGTACAATTCTGCCCGTCTTCAGGCACTGCAATATAGCGCACAAGCAGGCAACGCTGCGATTCGAAATCTACGTAAAAAGTCTCGACAGTGGTACGAATTAAGCTTGCATCGTATGTTGACGTATGTTTGCGACGAGACTTCAGCTCCAGAAGACTTTGAACGTTGTGTGATTCCCTCAAGCGTCTACGCTGCTCATGACATTAGCAATCAATGCATTTCTGTTAGCGACACAGAAAGCTGCACTCGTAAAGGTCTATGTGAGCGCAAGAGCAACTGTCGATGGGATGATCCAATTGCGAATGCTACTTCCAGGCGTCAGTTTTTCTCGCTCAACAATATAACAACCGCGAAATCTTGGATGGAGAATGGGTATCTGACGTCTTTTGCGGGCTTTCTTGTACCCGGAACCGTTATTTCTGTGCTCATATCTGTCGGTTTTGTTTTCTTCTTGGTCCTGCGATGTTTATTTAATCAATGTGGTGGTCGTAATCCACGGGAGCAGGGATATTCTCGTTGTGATATTGTCATCCCAAGTTCGATATTTATCATCTGCTTTTTAGCGGTCTTCATATGCGCAGTCTTTACAGCAGCTCAGAACACAAATATCTCGGAAGAGGTCGCTTCCATTTTCAATTCCCTAGGAATCACTTTGGAAAACTTATCGATTTTTGCGAGAAATCTTCAGATACCTTTGGAGCAAACGATCAAGCAGATACAATCATCAGAGAGCACGGTCACGTCCACCCTACAGGATACTGAGTGGATACAAAGAGATTCCAGGATCTTACACGATATGATTTTCAACTATAGCACAACTTATGCGTCACGTGGTCCATTCCCATATGCCTCATGCACCACTTCCGATGTTTTCTGCATTCAGTGCAACGATAAAGTTTGTGGATCTCCATTGCTGTCATTCATGAACTCGTCGTTGGCCGCTTTAGCCGCCAGCAAATCAGCAGTTCAAATTCCTGTTTCGACTCTTAGTGTGGCTTTCGCACAGACTACAAGCACGCTTTCGGCCTTACAAAGTGCAGTTTTACAGCTTTCTGAATTGGGCAATCTGACCAACGCTTCTCGGCAAAGTACTGACGTTTTACAGAATGCATTCGAATCATACTCGTTTTCGCGTACTGCCCTTGTGCTTTGCGTTTTTCTATTTGCGATGGTGGCATCGATTCTCGGGATGGCTGGTATCTTCCAAGGCATTTGCAAGAAGAAGACTTCCTGGAATCCCACACTCCATGCAAGCTGGACTCTCAACGTGCTTGTTTGCATACTTGGTTTCGTTCTTTCCTCTGCATTGCTTGCGATTGGGGCTCTATGGTATGATTCTTGTAATTATCTGACGATTCTTCGAAGTGATATGTCGCCATATTTCCCATCTCGATTGTCTGGCATGGTGAATACCTGCTTTAATGGAACCTCACTCCTCTCATCCCTTGCGATCGAAGAAAAGCTAGCCTTTTCTTGTGCTTTGGAAGATAATTATCAAATGCTGAGCACGGCTAATATAAAAGCCCCAGCATCGTATATCGAGAAATATGGGGAGTTTGTTAAAGATTTTGGACTCGGTGACTTTGGGTATAATGTGACCCTCTCACGCCAATTAATATCCAAATCGACAAGTGCTGCTTCAGATGCGAATACATCTGCCAAAGAGTCCTTCACACAAGATAATATAATGATTCCGTGGGAAGTTCACTCGGAGGCCCCACCTTCCGCTACAGATTGTCCCAACACGACAGCTTTTCAGCTTCCCAATTGCTACATGTCATTAAAATGCAAGAGTGGGACGGGAACAAGTCTAATAAAGGGAAAGTGTGCTTCAGCATTTCTAAACGCGTACTATTATGTCGCTGCTTTCAGTCAAATTAGCGATATGTTGGATCAGATGCGAGAAGATTTATTGGGGGACACTGGTAAAGGCTTTGCCTCCAGTTGGAGATCCGATGTATCGATGGGGGAATTTGCAGAATCCTACCAAAAGCGTGTGATCGATTTTCAAAGCAACACACTTGGCGACTTGCGGCAACAGAGTCTCAGACCGCTTATGGAGTCAATTGAGAGCGTGCGCTGCTCAGACAATTGTGGATGGATCAATATCGCATATAATAAACTATACGACGATCTTTGCGATGACGTACTTGGCACAACGCTGGCGATCTCATTGTGCGCGTTTTTTCTGAGCATTTTTTTGATCCCAATGATCGTGACAGCGGTCATTTTGCAAAAGAGACTCCGGGGAACAAAGCAGGGAACATATGAGCATTTGGAGAAGCGGCTACAGATGCTGGAGGTCAAAGCGAGGGAACAAGCGAGAGCACGGGCCAATTTATCGCCGCCACCGCGTGAAAGCACCGGAGTTGTTGATCTGCTTCGATCAAAATTAAACCTGGATTCCGCTTAGAACTTGATTAGTACACGCAATCTGATTGGGTAAAATGCACATACATTCCCTATAACTACAAAAATACTTCAATTTTTTTGGCTTTAAAGCGCGCCATATGCGTTTGATTGGATTAATTGATTGTGTGAAACATGCGTGAGATTGTCATTTTAGGTGGAGGAATCTCTGGATTGAGTTTAGCATACTATCTCAAAAGCTTTGTACGATCACCCAGCCACTTTCGAAATCGCCTAAGAAATCTTCATCCATCAAGTTCAGCAGGGGCACTCACTTCTCAGAACCCTCGAAAAATTCGCATACGCATCGTCGAAGCATCTCCGCGTTTGGGTGGATGGATTCACACAGAGACAACTCCGTCCGGTTACCTATTTGAATTTGGTCCTCGCGGATTCCGTCCGTCTCGAAGTGGATCAGAGGTTCTCAATTTGATAGAACAGCTTGGATTGCAAGACGAAATGCTCACAGTGACTCCAGCGGCCGCTACTTCCCGCTATATTCTTCACAATCAGCGCATGGAGGTAAGACGCCTCCAGGATTAAACACATGTGATTTCATTGCTGTGTTAGAAAGTACCAACGAACTTGTGGGAGTTCATACGATGGCCGCTAGCCAGACAAGTTGTTGCTGCGTTATTCAATGAGGCGTTTGCAAAACCAATCCAGGTGATTACACTTTGATCGAAGTCAAGTACAAAGCTTATGGTTTCCCCGTGCTAGCTTACCGACGATGACGATGAATCCATTCATGATTTCATTACGAGGAGATTCAACGCTTCAGTCGCGGATTGGCTTATCGATCCGATGGCCTCTGGGATTTTTGGAGGCGATATTCGCAAATTATCGATTCGGTGTTGCTTTCCAATACTTATTCAAATGGAACAACAGTATGGAAGCATCATACGTGGTATGCTGCTTTCGAAACTATCTCAGTCACCAAAAAAAACACTACTTGACGGAAGTGAAATGTCGGAGTTTGTTCGGCGATATGAGCGTGCAGTGAGCATTAGCTTTCGGAGTGGAATGTATACATTGGTCGACGCGCTTCGGAAAGATCTTGAGGTGCGCTTTTCGTTTTGATCTAGTGATCGTTTACGAATTATTCCATCAGGAGTCCCAAGAATGCGAGATACATTTCGATTCCAAAGCAACAAAATTAGAGGTGGTTCATCAAGATAATTTGGCTCAGTTTCAATTAGAGTTAGAGACAGAAGAGAAGGCTCGACAGATTATCAGAGCTACCGATGTGTACTCCACCATTCCAGCAAAGCACATAGCTCCAATCGTGCAGAACTCATATCCAGAGATGGCGAAAGCTCTTCAACGTGTCCAGTATGCTTCCATCGGAATGATCCATTTAGGTTATGAAGCCAGTGTGCTCCACAGTGATGGATTCGGTTATCTTGTTCCGAGCCTAGAAGATGAGAAAGTTTTGGGCGTTGTTTATGATTCTTGTGCTTTCCCAGACCAGAATGCTAGTAGAACAAAGCAAACAAGGCTCACAGTAATGTGTGGTGGAGCTCGTCATCCGGAAATTCAATCGCTATTGAGACCAGAGCTGGAAAATATTGCAATTAGCGCGGTAGCCCGACATCTTGGAATAAGCGCTCAGCCCAACCATGTAAATGCAGTGCTGCTGGAAGACTGTATACCTCAGTATCATGTCGGAATGTGGCAAACACGGAAATCAATTGAAGCTCATGCTGCTGCCATAAGCAGTCGATTTCGCTTAGGCGGAAATAATTTCTGCGGAGTCGGACTTGCCGATTGTGTTCATCGATCGAAACAATTGGCACTAGAATTTTTCCAAGACAATTTTGGCAGCAGTGCTTGATCGATTTTGGGCACGTGGAGTGCTTACGTATTAGATCGTCCATATTGTCTAATGTACCCTGATTCAATTCTTCTCATCCTCTTTCCCTCCTACGCTCTTGACCCCGAGGCACTTGCACGGATGCATTCCAAGCCGCCTTGGCGCTCAGGTTTGGATGATTAGGCAATTCCTCGACGCATTTACCGATTCCCTGAAGTAAAATAAGCTATCATGATGGTAAACCAACAACAAAGCCTCGTACCCTTGCAACTCTGTGGTCCGAAAAACATTCCCCGGGGATTTCATCTTTATATTTGAGATGCAATAATCCAACATTGAATCGATTTGCTTTAGGCATTGCAACGGGATACGCCCTTGGTAGCTTTTCTGCGCGATAATTGTACACAAAAAGGTTGGTTCGACCACGCTATATGTAATATCAGCATAAATAAAATTGTGATTGCTAAAGAGTGATTACCTCTGCTAGCATATTGCATCGTTTGTAGTCTTTGCTAGAGGCTTCATTGTACGTGGATTTGTTCCAGGCAGGTTTTTTGCTCTCGTGAAGAAGCTGGAGTGATTCTCGAACTTGAGATGCCTTCTCGGTGGGCGCGTCGTTAACGCTGAATGCACGGTCGTGGATAGTGAAGCAATTTTGAGTATTTTTAGTGCCAATTTGGCTTTTCGGTTGCAACCTTTTCATCGACATTGTGCCGACCATTTACGAATGAAACACTGGCCAGGGATTATTTCAATCACTATTTTTACTCGATTTTTATTTATAATCGGTGATCTCTAAAATGCGGGGCCAAATCCTCGACGTAAGAGGCGCTCTAAATTTATCTAACGAGGCTTCATGGACTTCGATCCCGAACAAATCCGCACCCAAATGCATGTAGCTGAGCGCAACCTCAAAGTTCTTGAAGAAAGTATTGTAAAAATGATTCGGATACGGGAAGATACACAACAATTCATGCAGGATTTCGCAACCTCTATGAGTAATATCGGCGCCGAAGAGTACGATGCAGCCATGTCCCATTGCATCCAATCGCTGGGAAGCTCGGTATCGAATGTTTCAAAGCAAACATCAGATATCATGCTTCACCGTCCACAATCCCACATTCTGCAGGTTCTCACGCAAATTCAAGATTGGGGAATTGTTCCTATTCAGGTGAACAGGACCATCTTGCATTTCGAGACGTCTCTCATTCTCTTGACAGCGACTTTTAGAAGACCGAGAAAAAGTAGACAGAATAGAAATCCGTCTTAAGCGTGAATTTGAGGTATTTTCATCCAACGCATCGCGTCATTGCTAATAATCTGTGGAAGCGTGCGTACGGTGAACGAGATCGGGAAAAGAAGAAGAGATTGCTGGCCGACCAGAAGCGTCGGAAAGAGAATGTGAATCAACTCGTCGCATATCATTTGCAACAATTTGAGCAGTTTCGTATCATTCAGATGAAGGTCCGTCTTTATTAACGTATTATTCAAGGTGAGTCCTTGATCGATTTGTGAGATAGAAAGTGATGCAAGAAATTATGCGATCGGAAGTACATTTCCATGCAAAGAGTTTAGAGGAATTAGCAAGTCCATGCACATTGATAACTCAAGTACATGCAGGTACGAACGGAATCGCTCCGTGATTGACGAGCGATTCACGCGTGCGAAACTGGTACAAAATTTGACTTTCATTACAAAAATATGAGGCAATGGCGACCACATTAAACATCCCACATGGATAAGATGCACACTCTGTTTTCCCACATAGGTGTCGACAAAATAAATCTCTCGGCCTGTCCAAAATTACGCTACAGAATTGCGATTTCGCTTTTGTAATTTCCACGTGAAGATAAGTCTGTCGCTGTGGCCTCTAGAGCAACTCCACCACGATGAGATTGGGTCAGCTTTGGTGTTTGAACCTTCCTTGATCCTTTGCGCACAGCAAATGCGGTTATTGCCAGGATGCCAACAGCCAAGACACACCCAGCGAGAGCAACAACTACAGGTGAGGAGATCAAACTCTTCAGCGAAGAGGATGACTTGCCCTCTGCTGCAAATTGAACTGTTTTGGAGCTATTAGAGACTCTGCCTGATTCTGTGGATGCTGTCTGATTTTCCCTTCCAATTTTCATTAGCGAGAAGTGAGGGGTTGAATTGGGTATCCTTGTTTCATTCGCTCGAAGCCTTGTGTTTCCCGCAATGAGTGCATTCCCAAGTGCATGTGTGTCTGGACTATTTGCTTGATTCTCAGACTCAATGCGCATCAGAGAAAATGGAGGGGTCGACAGAGGCTCTCGAGTTCCGGAGGCAATCGACATCAAAGACGCCGAAGGAGTCTGACTCGATTTGATGGGAGCTGAAGACGTTTGAGCTGCACCTTGGAATTGTGAGTTTGTGTCTACACACGCCCCGGGTGACAAGGCCACAACTCGATTCAATGTCTGATCAATGGATGATGTCATGGACACCTGCAGTTTACTCAGATCGAGTCCATTGCTACTTTCAACTTTAAAGTAGTACGCCGAGCCCATTTGTTGAGCTTTTACGCCATTAATACTCAAGCTCTTTACGCCCGATAATGTCTGCGACGGTTGTATGGCTATCCAGTATGGATTGCTTCCAGGCTTCAAGCAAAGTTTAAGACTCGTGTCTCGAAGTGGGCAGTCGACAAAGCTCCACTGGACCTTGAGACGACTGGGAGATGATCCTGAGATTGTTTGGAAGACATTTGGTGACAGATCGATATCGCCAAAAGCACACTCTGTACAGCGGTCTAATATGTACACGATCTCGGTAGTTTTGGATTTGCAAGCTGAATCTACACAAGTAACTTGCGCACATCGGCCGCACTCAAGACCATTGTTCCACTGTGCATTATTGATCGCCGCGTACTTTGTGGTTGCTGCGGGTGGCCATGTCATAAAATTGCAGTTCCCGGATAAAGGTGTGCTCAGTGAATAAGCAGTTCCATCGCCGTTAAAAGCGGCGAGTTTTTTACTCTGGCTCGTTAATACCGAGAGCAGTGCGACTCGAGTTTTCATGATCAAAAGCTCTTTTATCAGAGGTCAGATGGGGGCAAAAATTGAAATGATTGATGATCGATCTGACATGTACGAAGGTTTCAAGAATAGATCAGTCAAATTCTCGAGATAAGTGGTTTCGTACGACATGGCTGGAAGTAGAAGCATCTCATAGTGGTTTCGTCCGGAAACGTGAAACGAAACCTCTATTTAGGCTAACGATCCTTAAATATGTAGATAGTCGGAATCTTCAAATCAGCTCTGCACGACGCCGTATAAAAACCCGGCCACAAATCCTGACGAAGATGGAAGATTCTTTTCCATTATCTGCAGGAATCTTTTCCAGAGGATATGACAATCGCGAGCTGTGAATCCAGTCGAGTTTCGATTGGGATCAATTACTTTGACAATATCTCGCTCCAACTTTTTCCAGTTAATCGAAATGTACCCCTGTGAGTGTGCGATCTGAGCGACCAAAAAGCCTCCACCGATACTCATCGCTGCTAATTTCCCGACATGACCGACTGCATATCCCGAGCAAAAACCAAGGACTCCGCCGAATGAAATCTCTCCAAAATGTCCTGCCATGCGTTCTACAAATTTTGACACCATATCTTCCACTATTCGATCAGAACGAGGTTCATCCTCATCGTCAGATTCTTTTTTCGCGTCGTCTTGAGACTCCCGTTCGCATTCCGCTACTCAGAATACATTGTGAGTCTATAGGGTAGGTAAGCTTGCTCGATATCATCAAACCTGCGATGAATGAG
This sequence comes from Albugo laibachii, assembly GCA_902706625.1. Taxonomy (NCBI): domain Eukaryota; phylum Oomycota; class Peronosporomycetes; order Albuginales; family Albuginaceae; genus Albugo; species Albugo laibachii. The sequence goes on along the minus strand of CACSLJ010000218.1, from coordinate 34,801 downwards.
TGGAGGAGTCCGGCACAAGTACATAAAAACATTGGGCTATTCACTACAAGAAATTGCTATCAATTGAATCCATAACAAGGCTGAAATGAGGTAACCTGAATTGAGCATGGTCTTTGAATGATGTAGATGGCACTTGGATCTTGTTTTTACGAGCTTGAGAGTTCTTGCAGCGTTATACCGCGATCGAAAGGGGTGTATCACTAGAATGTACAATGCGAATCAGCGTTTAGTGAGGTGTATTTGAGCATAGAGGGAGCTGTACAAATTAGTAAGGATCCATGCGCGTGTGCTTTGTGGGTAGACATAGTAGAGCGGTCGATAGTCGTCAAATTTGTGAGAATTTGGCAATAAGAAGTCAGTTCTTCACGACCACTTGCTGCATACAAGTGTGACCTCACTTTACGGGTGACACGTTACATCGGGTACGAAGTGGAACGATGAGCCTACGGTTTCATAAATATTTAGAAAGACTCACATCAATGTGATTAGAATACGCTGGACCAAGAGCGCTGTGAAGTGGTTGCATGGACAGAAATTGCTTCTTCTTTGTAGTGCATCCGTCACGCTACTAAACGCGACAAAAAAAGCTCAGATGCGGATTTACCGAAAGAATATAAGAGGGAAAAGCGCAAGACAGTCAACGGATAGTATATGCCGATACTTTTGAGAGAAGTACATCACAGGAGATACGAAGGAGCAACGTAGCTCGTCACGATTTCTCCAAGCCAAAGTGCGGACTAGAAATTTTAAAGCGAAAGAGTCCACTACTGCACGATTTCATTGGCGTGCACCGCCAGAATTATCTCATCTGTGAAAGTAGCATCGATTAGGTAGTACAAGCATTAACCTAATCGAGTGCTCCAGTTTTGATGATTTGTATGATTATCAAATTGTATTTGTGGATGAATTCCCCTCAGGGTGCAAAAAGCAATCAGAAATGGAGCTCCTAAATTCAGCTGATCCTTAATTGATACGACACTAGTAGAATGAGTTATAAAGGAAGATGTGAAACTCCTGCTGGTGCGATTTTGCTAACTCAGTACCAAGGAAAGTGAGAATACTTTTCGACTAAGAAAAGCATGAGAGCAAGATGGTTCTGCCTCTTAGTACAACATACTCATTGTTCCTATGGTTTACGACCGTGAATCATTACTGGTGTCAAAAACGACTTTCCTTCTATTGCTTGTAAGTAGCAAGAGCATCAGGGAGGGTTCCCTGCGATTTTATCAAGATGAGAAGATAATCTATTTGCATGCAGTCTTCATTGAGGCGAAGCTCAAGCCGGACTTTTACTTGTGTCTGCCGATGCATTCATGTGGTGATTTTAATGTCCTAATTTCGATATGAGAAGAAAGGAATCCCAACATACATGCATAAATTCTCGATACAGAGAGAAGAAGGAGAGAAGGGAATTGCACCATACATACATAACATTTATCATTCACAAACTTAACAGGGGGATTCAACAGCGGGGTCAGGCGAAGAATATATATTTGGAGGTGGTTACGAGAGACACTTGAAAAAGAAAAGTAAAGGTAATCTCGTGAGGAACAATTCCGTTGGATCACCATCATATCTATCGGTTGTCCGTTGACAAAGCACAAGGGCACCCTTAATGTTGGTTATCAATGCAATCACCTTTTCTTGGAACAAATCGTCCGAGATACCATCTTGCACAGTAAAATAACTTCTGGCTATATAATTGCTGTTATCATGCTTGGATGGAAATTCAGCTTTTGCGCGACTGTACCAATAAGTTCTCGCATGGGTTTGATACAGGCCTTGGCCAACCAAAATTGGTTCGGTATATTGCATTTTTTCATAAAATTTTTTGATTTGCTTTTTGGTGTCTGGGTCCAACTTTTCGCAGCTCTCATTTATAGATTCGACCGGGTCAACACCCGAAATGTGTCCGCTTCTTGCGCTTTTGCTCCCCTTAACGGCTATTGCAGTAATGCTCGTCGTGCTCTGAAGAGCGAAAACGACAAACCAGGCCCATACCGATTTATGAGCAATCATAAGTGATATTTGTAGTAAGAAGTGATCAGAAGCATATATTCTCAAAATGGTGGATTGACAGCACACTTCCCCTATATACCAAAATCACCAAGCTTTGCATTGATACCTGTCGTTGGGGTTTCTTAGTAATGATGAGCTGTGCCATCTTTCTATTCACCGCTAACGAGCTAATTACTCAGTCTTGTGCAATATGTTGGGCCAAGCTTCTACTATTTTACTTCGCCCTAATTCTGCGCTACACGTGTTGATGTGCGATCTACATCGGTCTGTTTCTTACTACTGCACAACAAACTTCACCTGCATCCTACAAGCATGCCATTCAACTAGTTTTTACTGGTACCCTCCACATAAGTTTGCCACGTCTGATTTCGCATGAAGCTTCAAGGCTAGCAGTGTTGGATGTGGGAAGCTTTCTTATTGAATCACGGCAACAGATTAGTGCATTCAGACACATTGTCCATAATACAACTGGTCGACGACAACACTGATCCTTCAATGCATAGGTGTATTGACTTTGTTGGTAGACGCATAAACCTATTTCATTATCTCTGTCTTATATCGCACCCTCTTTAAAGGTTCCTCTTTGGGCTACTTTGCGTTGCAGTTAGCGATTTAGGTGATCGGGTGCTTTTGTGAGGAATATATGCTACGGGCCACTTCTATAACTGCATTAGATGCGCATTTTGCTCTCTCAGCAGTGCCAGTTTTCGATTCTTCACACGTTTCAAGCCACATTTTTAGTCTTTTGTGCCTGCACGCTTTCTTTCAATGTGGGACTATGATTGTCATGGTCCCACATTTGAATCTCAACTGCATAATTACCACCAGTTCGTCGGCAGCATTCCACGCGCAGGAGAAGGTGGCGTTCGATTAGTGCTAAGCCAATCCGGCCATGTGAGGACGTGATCGCGAGCGACGCAGCAGCTCATCATAAACTCAACTTGAGGCTGTAAGAGACTGACTGGCGAAAGGAATCCTACAGTGGGTGACCAATGAGCTGCAACGTATCCATATGAAAAATGCAATATCTTTATTTCTAGAAGCCTTGCTTAGCACCAAGGTCTACGCGGCAAGAGAGAGCTTGTGGGATGGAGCAAGTCAAAAAGGGCATCGCAGCCATTTCGAGTAATGCAGACGTCTACTAAAAGTCTCTCCTTCACTTTTCGAACGGCTCGCCAGCTGCAGTAATTCGACATCAATAGAGCAAATGAACTTGGTGTTGCGAACGCTTACTAGGGAAAGAGGTGGATGACGTCGGTGCGTTTGGAGGATAGGCTTTCTGGGTTCAACAAGACAAACCAGAGCAAACTGCCATTCCATTTACTGCAAACTATTTGGCTTTGAAGTTTTCTGCAATATAAGTGATAAAACGACCCCACTGCAAACGATGTTTATCCCATCGGTCTAGCGGTGAAGATGAATTTGTGGCTCTTCGTGGTGAACAATACACAGAGAATATTATACGTGAATGTGTGTCTCGTTAATGGGATGATTTGACATAGCGCACATATTTGAATCAAAATTCTTGTGTTACACGCTTGGTTCTGGTTTGGTTTTGAAGCTATTAGCTGCCTTCAGCTAACACTCTACTATGGTAAGATGACGGGCTGACTTCGATGCTGATACAGCTCGCAATATAACGAGAGTCTACATTTATTAATATCAATGAGTATGGGCACAAAAAAAAGGTGCATTTTGGTCGTTATAAGCCAAGGTTGCCGGTAATTATAGCTAACATATGGAATCCATACATGCATGATACCTATAGTTTTGAACACTATGATTTAGAAACTTAACTCAGAGATTTCAATCTGATGATTCTGTTGTGACGACCTGAAAATTGCTTGTCGGTAGCTGCGCTTCAAGTTTAGTGGTACTTGGTGTACTGATGGTATATGGTCACATAATACCAGACCTTATCTCACAACGCGATGTACTGAAATTATCGTGTGCTTTTCCACAGTGTATTTGCAGATGCGATGGAAAAGTCCTCGAGTACATCAAGCATATGAAGCCGGCTTTTTATCGTCCGGACGAACTTTGATGTGTAGACATGATTTGCGGCACTCCACTCACTGTAACGGAGGAATGTATAAAAGTGCGAGATAGAAAATTCAGCGTCAAAGGAAAATATGTCGCTAATCGCCTATCGGTTTTGAAGAGCAGTGCTTCAACAGCACTTGGGCTGCAAGTATGCCATGGTACATGCAAGAGGTCGTATCATTACTATTGCTTTTGGGCCAGCCCAGTAAACATTCCAAGCAAGTATTACATCCGCACGTTCACTACCCTTCTGTCAAAACACCATGCCCTAGCTCTATCTTCATTCATCTCCGAGGGAAGATAACTTCCATCGCGAATTTGAAGAACCAGCCATGCTTGATTTGAAACTTCACGGAATCAAATCGTGTAATTGTCCCGCTAGTACTCAATCAGCAGTAAGTACTTAGCTCTTGCTCTCTCTTCACACAGCCGATACTCTGCTACTATTACGCTCCTGTAATGCAATAGAACTTAGTCCCCGGGGTCAAAAAATAACGAGATCATGAAATCTACTTGCAAGGCATTACCCTGTGCACTTGTACTATCTATTGGAACAACAACGAGATCCCGCGCTGATCGCTCGCCGGAATATAAACTCACTGTCATTGCGAAAAATCTGAATCTGACACCACTTGAAGAAGTAATTGATACTCTCGTCCTGTCTAGGGATGGGGAAACGAAAATGATTACAGCTTGTGTACTTGACAATGGCCGCTATTGTATGTGCCGACAGGATTGTCGGTCTATAAACTCGTGTTTCCTATACAAGGAATATGGCACATACTGTTGTTGCAATTACGGCATCTGCTTCATTATTTATAAATCACATTGGTTTACTCCATTACAAGTTTTTCAAAAATTCTGTAAATCAGAAATTACGGCTCGCATTAATCACGCTATACTCGAGTCCATTTGATAGGCGCCATAATTCTAGAGATGCAACGTTATATCCTAAAGGCTCCCTTTTGTACGTTGTTGTATGTGTCTTCGTGCGCGGTACGCCGCTTATAAATGGCTTTCCTTGTTCAAGTAACGGGAATGTACTGATGCCTAAGCTGCATCCATTGAAAAAAACCTAGCCTTAATAATTCACTACTGCTAAATGACAACTGGAACTATGGAACGTCTTTGAGAAGTCAAGTAAATCGGTGTGCCTTCATTGACTTACATGGGTTCTGCACTATTGCTAATAATTATTCGCAGTGTGAGAATGCAGAAATTATAAAGGTAGCTTCGGTGTGCGTTTTGGAGAAGGATAGAAGGGTGGTTGATCAAAGAAAACTATGATGTATCTGCTCAAAGTACCCTTTCTACCTCCTTGAATATGCTAGCGAATTGGACAATCCGGTGATGATAGTGTGGGAAGAGTGACGAAGCCAAAAAAACAAGATTTTACTGACATTACCCGAGGGTCACCAAATTGACAAACAGCGACAAAATCATTTATAATAGTGATCATGCACATATCATGAATGCGGAATAACGTAAAGGGGTAGTCGGGAACAACTTTTGTCATCACATAGGACAGTTTTTCTTGTTCACTATCCGCTTCCTTCCAGACCTTGGAGCCGGTGGAGTTGATCACATTTTTTGACAATTTACAATTGATTTAATGAGAAGACATGGCTGCAATATCGATAAATACGTCATCTATGAGAACAGAAACGTGCGCATGTATCATCAATCTCACACAATCATTTATCTCTTTCATTCAGCGCCATGCAACTGTCGCACGTCTTCTACTCAAAGGTTTGGAGATTGTAGACCTCAATAGTCATCACGTATATACGTGGGTTGCTGTATTCTCATCCGTTATTTATGCTGTGTAAGTGGATGGAGACTGTCCACATTGTGTTGCTTGCCGATGACTAGCTGCCGATGATGGTTGCTTACGAAGCCAATCATACCGCCGCCTTGTCGTTGCAATGAATCAAATCAAGTTTCATGCCAGTCAAATAGAAATTGGATGATCGAAGGTCGACCTGCAATCTTTCTAGAAAATTTGAATTTATATCCCGATGCAGAGCAAGCAATGATGGAGATAATAAAGAAACAGATAAACGAGCTGATGCATTCTGTGTCGCCGAAGAAGTTTTGCTTGACATGATTTTAGATTAAACAGATGTATTATTTCACATGCGCTGGAATTTGCCTCGACCTTATTGAAGTAGGAAGAGTTCTAAAGCTCACTGACGGCTGCAGCCTGTGATGCATAACCTTCACAAGTATCCGCGACAGTGTAGTGCGTAAAGTCTCATTATATGATTGAACTTACACCGCATCCATCACCACGAAACATCCTGCAGGCATTATGATCGTCAAACCAAAATGAATGAAAGCAGCCCACATTTCCCTCAACTTTCAAGTTGAAAATGTAATATTTTGAGCATTCAGAGTCGACCAGGCACAAAACCTTTAGAGCGGCTTGAAGATAAATAAGTAATGTATCGAGAGCTCTGAATACGACCACTTGAGCTCTCATCAAGAGTATCTGGAAGAGAAGCGTGTCATCATGTGCACTTGGGTCTTGAGTCAAAAAGTTGCTTTACAGGGTGTTTGGGTGTCTTCATGCGAAATATGTATCGCACCATTATGAAGACCTCAAAGGCCTGTAGGGCCAAGGAAAACAATAAACTAATCCGTTTGGAGTAATTTTGCAGGGTTTGAAATAGAACACACGACTTTCTCGGAGATTCTGACACAAGCACTAGATCTCTGGATACCTCCATTAGAAAGACGAAAACGAAGCTCCGATCATGATCTCTGATACCAAGAGAGGTGTACTTTAGTCGAAATGGAGAATTATTATCTGGAGTAATTCTGATGGAGACAACGGCAGACTTAGAGCAGCCATTATCTGGAGCGGGAACTTATGTACAATTGAGAGAAAGCAATACTTCGTTGCATGACTGCGGTAGTCTACAGGACAAGTTCAGAAAAACTTACGATTCGAAACGCTTTAAACGTTTCTAAATGCGTTTAGCGTTTATCCTCAGGATTGAGCAGAAACGCGTCATTACTCATCTGTCGAAGCGTATAGAAAATGACAATTCGACCATCCCCCCATTCCAGTGTACGAACTGAAGCAAACACTTACCACTATTACTGGAAAACACATTCGCAATTCAGTCTTTGAAATGAACACACGGATTCGATTATTTGACTTTTTTGCTAATTTGAATTATCACGATAGTATAGGTTCCGCGCTTAATCCATAAACATATTATCTATCTTTGACTTTGGACCCAAAGTCGTATCTGCATGAGAAGTATGCTTCCTGGTAACATTTCATCTCGTACAATTGTGCCCAAACCATTGGTCACCACTTCCTCAATACTTGGCTTAAGCTTTAGAATAGATTTTACACCAAACTACTATCGATTGGATACCAATGAATCGCTACCAAACAGGACGAGATGCAATCATGCGGTGTCATATCGCAAATCTTCGTATTTCAGGGGTTTTTGCGAGTCGAATGATTCGGGATGTCTCCGATCGATGGAATTTGCGTTACGACTCAGCTCCGGCACAGTTATGGGGTCAATACATGGCAGGAACGGCGATGCTCTCCTCCTTTTACAAGGGGGAGGAACGAATACGATTGACACTTCGATCATCTGATGTATCGGATTTGTATGTGGAAGCAATGGCCCTTGGAGAGGTGAGTCTCCTGTGAATCGACCGCTACTCGTACTGAATATCGCTGTTTTGTTCAAGGTTCGAGGACGCATCTTAGTCGAAAACACAGCAAAGCCTGAAGATCGAGGTACATCGTATACTGCTCACGTCAAGTATATGACCATTCACATACTTTTATAAAAGCGTCAATGCAGCTGGATAAGATTTTATATGGTGCTAAGACGCCGTACACTACCTACACGAAAGCAACAGGCAACGCTACCCAAGATTTTCAGTCTCTTTATGATCATTCGGAGCAGATACCCACCAAAGTTGAGATCACTTCCGACGGGATGGTTTGCTGTGGAGTCACCGTTCAAGAGCTTCCAGGAACTCGTGGCAAGGCTAAATATTTCGATGTGAAGCAATTGGTACTCCAAATTCCGGGCCCGTCTTTGAAAGGACCTATAGATTTTGCGGAGTACGTCAATAATTTGCTCGGCCACGAAGCGATTCAAGAAAAACAAGTTCGTCGTATTCCGTTGGACTATTATTGCCGATGTTCTAGACACAACTTCGCGACGAGAATGACACAGATGCCAACGCAAAGTATATGGGAAATCCAGAAATCACTGCCAAAAGGAGAAGATTTGTGTCTTACCTGTCAATTTTGCAATGAGAAGTATTATTTTTCAAGCCAACAGATTGACGAGTTGCTTGCAGGAAAGAAAACATAAAACGAATGACGAGAACCTCAGCCTTCTTGGCCAAATTCTTGTGTCCACTTGACAAAACGCTCAAGCTCATTTTTTGCAACACTTGAAACCGAATGCTGGAGTACTTTTTGGAAGTCATCCTACAACCGTGAGAAATCAACATCCGAATACATCGAAATGCGTTGGGTACCTTTGTTACCACTGGCGGACAGAGATTTGAATCCGAGAATCCTCTTTCGGGCAAATCGTATAATCTCATTCGGAAGGCCCCACATCGCAAGCACGGATTCAAGCACCCCGTGCAATGCGAAAGACAGGTTGAGAGCTTAACGTGACAATAGGCGCATGAAGGATCATCTTCACAAGCTGTGATATACTGGCCATTGGTCAAGGGTCGAGCCTTGCTGTCACACTAGACATGCAGAACAGAGTCAAGGCTTGTAGGACGCCAACATTTCGTAAGTTGGTGAGATACTCGGATAAAAAAACGAGCTTGCTGGCATTTTCGGAGTGGTTCCATGAGAGCTTCACGAACCAAGACAGAAATATCGGAACCAGAGCATCTATGAACGATTGTGACCAAAGCGCATATAATCATAGACGCTTACCACATACCCATCTGTCTGCTTTGAAATTTGCTCATAGTCAACATCCTCAAGTGCATGGGGAGTGTCCCCGAGGTGTAACTTTAGCAACTCTTTTCGTGCTTTTGACTCTGGAAGCGGAATATGAATGCGTTTCTCAAATCTGGTGCTCCAGGATTTCAATACGTAAACTGAATGATTCAAGAGCTGACCCACCGTCTTCTGATGGCTGGGTCTAATTCCCACGGCACGTTTGTGGCTCCCAAAACTAAAACTCCATCATGAGCGGTACCAATTCCTTGCATCTGCACAAGAAACTCGGTTTTGATCCTTCGAGTCGAATCACTTTCTCCTTCCGAGCGATTGGAGCACAAGGAGTCGATTTCATCGATGAAAATGATAGAAGGTTTCTTCTGTCGCGCCAACTCGAACAGATTCTTCACTAGTCTTGAAGTATACTCAGTATCTTCAAGGGATATCAACTACAAAAGCACTTACTTTTCACTTTCTCCTTGCCATTTCGACACCAATGTGGCAGAAGAAACCGCAAAAAAAGTCGAGTCTGCTTCCGTCGCAACTGCCTTGGCCAAGTAAGATTTCCCAGTCCCTGGTGGCTAGAAAAATATCAGCTCACACCGTCCGTGAGCATAGGAGGAAAAAAGAACACTTACGCCATAAAGCAGAATTCCTCGCCATGGTCTCCGTTTGCCAGTGAAAAGCTGAGGGAATCGAGATGGTAGAATAACAGCTTCTTTCAAAGCTTCTTTGGCTGCGTCCAAACCGGCCACATCTTCCCACTTCACATTTGGTTTCTCAGCAATCACGGCCGCTAATGACGAACACCAGTTCAGATCTTTGGTTATAATTTGTGATCCCTTGCGTACATGCAACAGAATTTCGTAATTTTGCCATCTCTGCGTCATTCTCTTCCTCATCTCCCTTCTCACCTCTTTACAACGTGAAATGGTCAAGTCAACTTGGATTTGGGCGGATATGTGGCGTACTTTTGAAGCTCCGCAGTTCCGTCGCTTTTTTGGATCGTTTTGTGAAGCATTGTACGCAATTGCTCTGCACGCGTCATATATCCTTCAACGCGCTTCATTATGATCCCTTTAGACGTTGGATTCTTCTCATCTAACCAGCAGGAAGGGAATAGTAAAGAGAGGGATACAACCTGGTGCGATTTAGTACATTTGACACCAATTAAGAAATGCTCTAATGCTTTCTTGTACAATCGGAAGGCCTCCTCATAATTCTTCTTCTTATCTTCGTTGATTGCAGACGTCACAATCTCAATTGCTTGAGGAATGAATGTGTTCTCCATTTATGACGATATTGCGTAGCTCTCCTCAGAATTACTCAGACTGAATCAGACCTGAGTCGTTAGCTCTTTGCGATCTTGAATGGAAACATACCACCGATTCAAGTCCAGATGCATCCTGATGAGCATGCAGTGAGACGAGATTCCGCATCGAACATGAAAGAAACGGATTTGAGCTTACAGTCTATGCATTCGCTGCATATCGAATCCCACACGCAAGTATTACAATGGGTTATTTCTATAGCCTGTGTATGCGGACTCGATTGCATTAATTCCAGCATCTCGTCCCTCATTGCGCAAATTGACGTAAGATTTCTCGCACGATGTTTTGCCAATACTATACAGAATGATCAAATCCCTGATTATGACAGAGGTAAATAAGCGATATTTCTTTGTTTTCACGAATCCTGAAATGATGTATCCTGTTACAAGCGCTTTCAACTCGTGCTTTTGGATTATTGGCGGTATTTGATGGAAATTGGCGCAACAAGTTCATAGCGGACACTACGAAACTAGTGGATTCAATTCTGAAGCTGATTGATGAGTTTAAAGCCCGATGTGATACACCCGTTACTCGGCGAATCCACGTCAATTGTTGTATTGTAATCTCATTACTTTTGCAATGTAAGATGCAAAACTCATCCGCTTCTTTGATGCTTACTTGAGGTTGAAAGCCGTTTATGTATGTTGATAAGCCGACAACTCCTTCAACCCGGTAATTCCGCTGGATTCAGATTCACTTGTAATGTCAGCTAAGCCCGAAGGTTTGCTGGATGATCAGACTGACGGCATTATGGTGAGTAAAGCTCTCTGCAAAAGGAAAAATAGAACAGCAGATCGGATGCTCAATGAGAAGACTTTAGAGAGAAAGCTTGAAACCACCACTTCTAAGAAGCAAGCTGTTGCATTTCATTCAAATCCAACGCACTTTGAAAAACGAAAAACACCTTACGATCTGAGTAGACCCCAAAATCCTCGAACCAGAGAGACTTCGAAATTGAAGGAGGAAAGGGAATCAAGTCCAATGTTAAAAGATGCATTTCGTAAAACCAAGTACTCAGCTCAAGCTACCTCCGAGCTGACTTCAGATACTGGCCGTTTACCTCCTCTACAAGTAAAACAATCCAGATCTTCACGAAAAAACAAAGACGTTGTAAGTACTGACTCTGAATTGAAAAAAAAGACTTTATCCCTGCTGTATGCATCACCGCGAAAACGTCTTGCGGCCATTCAATCCACAAGCAAAATCGATGAAATTGATCAATATGTTCAGCAATTTCAACAGCACCACATGCGAGATTTAATAAGCTCTATGATTCAGTACCAGACAGAAGAAGCTCATCTACGACTTGAAAGTAAAACGTTCATAAGACAAGGGATTTCAACGCTACCACTAAAATTCTTATCCACACTTCCTGGGGGAGCATCGTATTGTCGAATACGCTTGCAGCAGATGTTCATTCTTTGGATTTCTTTATTCGAACGCAGCCAAAAGAGAGTTTACTTACACCATTGGAGAGACATCACGGCCACAATCACACGCTTAGAACGACAAAGAAGCGACCATGCAAGAGCAGTGTCAATATTTCTACACTTTACGTGTAAGACCATTTCGCAAAGATTTCAAGCCCAAGCGCTGAAAATATGGATACATTTTACCCGCTGGATGATATGGAATGATCGACACAATGCTTCGGTCATAATATCCCGGCTATGGAGAGGTTACAATAGTCGAAAAAGAGTCTTATTCCTCCATCAATCGTTACAATGGAGGCAAGTGCATTTCCAGAATATATATCTCGCGCCAATGCGTCCTCTTATTCGTTTCAGACTCGTAACAGGGCTTCGTGATCAAGAACGAAGGATTTGGTCAGCTGCAGTACTCATTCAGCAAAAAATTCGCTTCAAAAGACTTCAAACTTTTGTTCGAACGCGAAAGATGGCTATCATCACGATCCAAGCACAGATTCGAACATTTGCAGAACAAAAGCGCTATTGTAAGCTTATCCGCGCAATAACACAATCTCAGTCAATCTATCGCATGCGGCGAGATCGCCGTGATTACTTTATCCTCCGGAAATCAGCTTCGATTCTTCAACGATCATTTCGCTGCTATCAGGCTCGTCGTCTCGACCACGTCGTTGCTCATCTGAAAATTCTGAATATAGAGAAGGAATGGACAGGTTCCATTCTCTTGCAGCGATTTGCAAGAGGCTTTCTCGCAAGGAGGAAACGATTCCGATTGCAGGAAGATCATAAGACGAAATTCATCGCGGCGTTGCGGATACAGCGATGTTGGTATCGTCACAATGGTGAATTCTCGACGTTTGTATTACTTTGTTGCTTACGAGAAGAGGGATTGAGGGAGATTGCGACACGCAACACGATTCAGAAGCTAGTGCACTGGAAATGCGCGACAAGACTACAAAGCTCTTATCGAAAATATCGTGAGCGAGTTCTTCATGATGCAATTGTTCGAGTGCAATGCTTTATCCGTCAGTGGCTAGCCAGAAAGATCATTGTACGCAAAAGAAGAGAAATCGCGTCACATCGTCGTATAAAGTTCTTCTTTCGTGTTCACAACAAGAATAGACACAACAAGGCATCAAAATTGCAGTTTTTCTGGCTGTACACCACTAAAAGGCTTGGGAATCATCTTCACGATCGTCGCATTCGCAGTGAAAGGCAGAACCGATGTCTGCTCATGATGCAAGAATATAAGAGCGCTACACGAATTCAGGCTCGAGTTCGCGGGTTTCTCGGTCGCAAGCTTGTTGCTAGACTTCGAGCACTTGAGAAGCTGAAACGCTTTATGAGTGATTTTTTTGCGTGGAAGGCCTATCGAAGACAAAGTATTCACTGGAAAACAACATTCGCAGCGGCTTTTGCTACATCTTCCATCGAAATTGGTCTCAATTTGGCTTGCGAAGCTCGTATGGAGTCAAATTCACGATTTGCTGTCAGAATTCAGCAGTTTTATAGAGGCTTCAAAGCGCGCCAAAAACTCATTATAGCTGCATCTTCTCACAGACGTCAGGATTTTTTGGCACGCTCCATTCAGTCCTCATGGCGGCATGTGCGGCAGCGTCGACTTGTCACTCGAGTGGCCGCCATTCGCCGTCGTCAACAATCAAATCCTGCTTCAAACCTCGATGCGGTTTCAGACATTCTATCCTGGACCGCAGAGTCCATCTCGGCCTTATACAACCCTGAAGACGATCTGTGTGGAATGTCCGCGGTGGAGTGGTTATATCGTATAGGTATCCCCAAACAAGTCACTTTCATGATTGCAAAAAGCAGCCATTTTAATTCTATAGCGGGAAACGATTTTCTTATCACATTCCGACAACTTGGGGTAGTCGAATGTGAGCGCATTTTTAAAAATATTTTACAGATAGAAGCAAAATTTCTGCATCCGAATCAAAGACGAGAGATCGTCGATGGTATCCTTGCAAGCCTTTTTGGGTATGCTGTCAAACAAAACGCTGCTATTGAGCGGCGAAAACTGAAAGGAGAAAATCAAATCCGTTCAGTTTTACAATATCGTTATTATGGTATCCGTGATAAACGACAGAAAGTGGAAGTGCGGTATAATGAGATACAATGCCGTCTGAACGCATTTGCTCAGGATACGAAGGTTTTTCGCCGGCTTCCAAATGCTTTGAAAAAAGACCAAACTATTCTTACAAAAGAGTTCAATCAACTGAATGCTCAGAGGACGCAAACGATACAGAAGCAGAGTGATTTGGAATCGGCCATTTCACGTCAAGAGATCGTGATAAAGGATCAACAAAAGGTTGTATCCAAACTTCAGAAAAAAGAGGTCAACGCATCATACGACTTGGATTGTTTCCAGTTGCTCGGTACGACCTCTTTATTTGCGCAAAAGCTTTTTCTCGATCGATTTCCTCGATTACAAAAACATGCAAGCACGTTTTCCAAGTCCTTGCATGGAATACAGGTTACAAAATGGCAATTTCAGCGATTTTTTGAGTGTTGTGACTCAATTCTACGCGTTCCTTCATTGATGGCGCTCCTGACTGATTTACATTCCGATGAGACTGTCAGGGATCATAATCGAAAGCGATTCTTAAAAGTCAGTGAAAATCTTCAGTGTGGTGTTGAGAAAATATGCGAATTGCTGGGTCTCCCATTGCTATTTATCGTCACAGCAGCGTCTTCCCGTCCTTTTATTCCTCGTCCAGAATTTCTCCTTGACCGTTTTCTGCTGCTAGTTCTGCAGGAGGCTTACTATGCAAGACAACTGAGCGACAGCATGAAGATTTGGTTTCACGGCTTTCAAGCGCTTACGAAGCTCAATAACTCAGTCGAAAAAATTCAAGCATATTGGAGGGGGAAAAGAACACGAAGAAGAATCTTGCAAGAGGAGCGCTACGATCAACAACAGCGATGGCTGGCGAGGTATCTAGAAGAACGGAATCGCAATCACGTTGTCCTTCATTGGCAGCAAGAGCGTGATAAAGAGCAAACACTCGCAGAAATGCAGAAATGTCGGGTACAACGTGCTACTATGGAAGCTTATCGAAGTAGTATCACTAGATTTCCATATTTCGAAAAGTGGGATGAGCAGGATCGCCTTGTTGTCTTTATACATTCGAAAGATAAAAAAGATCTACTCTCAGAGCGACCAACCTACACGGAATCGGAAGAATATATGGTTCTCCGCGTTCAAAAAGCTTATCGAGCATATGCAGCACGTAAAAAGTACGAATGGCAACGTCGAAGGCTCGAAAGGCAGAAAGAAAAACATGCTTTAAAGTTACAATGGATACAAATACGTGGGACACAGCGTGGGCCTGTCAATTGCACAATCCACGCTGCTCCTTTCGTGGAAGCACTCGCAGCCATTTGGTGGGCGGAGCGATCGGAGGGTATCCATCTTACGAATACGAAATTGCTCAACATACAGAAACTCTTCAAGGCTCTGCAACATGCTTATGACCATACCGTTCGGAATAACTTCTTCACACCATTGACTTTCCATATTTGCTCAGTCCGATCGCTAATATCATCGTACGAGGTATTTCGTCGCTCGATGATTTCCAGTAGCATTAGCGTTCAGATTGAATGCACACTTCCAGCACTTCGATATGGATGGACAGCTGTTGTACACGGACGTAAACAATGGTTTTATCAGTTGTACACACACAAGTATAGCGCTTATCGTCCAGAATATGACTTTGACGAAGAGTACGCCGCTACTCAATTGCAGACACTTGGACGTCGTTTCATAGCTCGACTCGAGCACCTTCGTTTGATCTCTTCCGTGTCGATCGTTGATTGCATGCATGTTGCGATAGCTAAGGGGGAGGCGATTGGGTGGATAGGATTTGGATACGAAGGCATGAAGGTATCCGTATTTCTTGATCGCCTAGCACTTCCAAGTCACAGAGACACAATGCGATCCTCCAAGCTTTATGCCAAAGACGTGCTACATTTCACCGAAAAAGAGTGGAGTACATTACTGGGAAACCTCCAGAAACAAGAACTTGCTATTTTGTATCAACGCCCGTCCATCAAAGCAAAACGCAATCGATTTCCATTAACGCGTTTTGGTTGCTGGAGCATTCTACCTTCTGCTCAGCATCCGTTTAACTTTATTTCTAGTGACCGAATCCTTCATAACCTCTTAGCCAAAGCTTATCCGAATCAACAGAGTCGTGCGGTATCGCTTCGGACTGCCATAAAAGAGTATACCCCTGTGACGTATGGTCAATTAGAATCGCATGTGCAGAGGTACGGGGCACGACCGGATGAAGCGCTCATGAATCTTTCGTCTATCAGTGACTGGAGCGCGACCACAAACGACGGACAAGAAAAGCTCATCTTTTATGTTTTCTTGCGAGCTGTACTAAAGTGTATCGTTTATTGTGCGATCCTTAAGTTCTCAAGGCTACGAGGCGAGCTTTCAATCGCTGTAGCTGTCGTCCAATACGCATTGGGGATTGATGATTCACAAGATCAGGGAATCCCGTACGCTGTCATTGATACCGATCAAGTTGCTGCATATTACCAGGCTTACATATCTCAATTTGCAAAGAGAGCTGTGAGAGGGTACTGGGAACGTCCACCGAGTGTCACCGTACCGAGGCTCACCTATGCTCAGGCAGCCCTGTACCTTCGTTCCGAGGCAATTGAAAGAGCACTCGTCTGGGTTCGATCGGTTATAGTTGTGCAATCCTTGACCCGAATGCGCTTTCAGCGAGAGATTTACCGCCTCACACAAGCGGATCGATCGTCATCAGCGCTAACGATCCAAAGTAATTGGAAAAAGTATGCAGCCAAAGGGATCCATAGTATGCTTCTTGAGCAGTTACGATCAGACTATGAGCAGTGCTTTGCTGTGAAAACAAAGCAATTTTTCTACATCTACCGCCCTAGCATGGAACGAATGGAAGAGGAGCCTCGAGACGCTCAAGGGCAATTGATTCCCTACCGCCCAATGGTGCAGGACAAGTTGACAAGAGAATGGCAGCAAGCGTGGCCAGATATAGAAAGAGAACATGAACAGGCCTCAAGGGAGATTCAGCTCTCTACATTGTGCAGTAATTGTCACTCCAACAGAGCTGTTTGGCGATGTGATGAATGCTTTCTACCATCTGGCGATTACCTCCATTTCTGTATCGCATGCTTCATCGAGTGTCATAATGTCGCAGTGCATCCCGAACGAAGCGGTCACTCGTACACGATGATCGAAAACTTGACTCCGCTACCGCTAGTGTGTGTAGAATGCGGCAGATTTTCTACCATGCGATGTCTCACATGCCAAGAGCATTACTGTCGACGCTGTTTTGATCGCATTCATCGTGGAGGAAGCACAAGGAAGCAACATCTTTGCGAGTTTTACCAGGAAAATGCAAGGGTTTGTGACGAATGTCAAACGCTCATAGCTACTTCGGTGTGCTCGACATGTAATGGAGTTTTATGTGAAGAATGCATGAGACTTACTGGGCACCGCCAAGGCCGCAAAGCGCATCATCATACTGAGGTAGTACAGCAACGACTTGAGCCCGGAGAGAAAGCTTGTGACCAGTGTTTTTCGCGACGTGGTGAGGTGACATGCTCCTACTGCAAGCGGCTATTGTGCCACGTGTGTAATCAAGGCAGTCACGCTTACGTCTGCGGTGAATCTGCTTACAACCGCCTAAAAGCTGAATTTGATCGTGAGAGTATGTGTGTGGAATGCGGTGAATTAGCTGATCGAAGATGTATCAAATGCGGCGATCAGTACTGCAGCATTCGGCGGATAGGACAATTGGATTGCTTTGAAAATTTTCATCAAAAAGGGAATCGATTACGTCATTTATGTAAGCCTGTAGAGACTCCCTCCTTTTCCGATCGTCTTCGCGATTGGAAAGAAAAGCGAGCAGAAGCGGTGGGTGTCGCTCATACCAAAGCATTCGAGCACCTGAGTGCGATACAGAGCGATTCCAACACGCACAATCATAAGAAAACTAGTCTAAAAAGCCGCAAGAATACAAGTGAAATGGACCCCATGCTCTGGACTCATTGTAGAGCAAGCAACTGCGGAGCTCTCGTTGCCAATGCCAAAGTTTTATACTGCCTAAAGCATTTGACACCTCAAGTGGCCTTGGAAATGACTAATAAAGACCCCAAAGCAGCCGCGAAATTGTTACTCGACCTGGACAAGCGAGGGAAAAAGTAACATATCCCGGGATTCGAACCCGGGACCACAACATCGGTAGTCTTCCCAGACAATTTCTATGGCACGATCAAATGCTCGCCAATTGCTTGGAAACCAACCGCTTGTAATCGATAATGGAAGCGGTTTGATCAAAGCTGGCTTCGCGGGTGGAGACGTACCTCAACACGTCTTCCCATCGTACATTGGCGTGACCAAACACGAGCGAATGATGCCAGGAGGAGCATTTGAAGGCGGAACTACCTTTGTCGGGTCCAAACTCACCCAGTATCGCGGTTTATTCAAGCTCCAATACGCAATGGAGCACGGCATCGTCAAAGATTGGAACAGTATGCATCGAATTTGGCAATATTTATATTCAAAAGACATGTTAAACGTCCAAAGCGAAGAGCATCCGGTTCTATTGACAGAAGCGCCTTTAAACCCGATACAGAATCGTCAGCGGGCCGGAGAGATTTTCTTTGAAGCGTTCAACATCCCTTCCTTCTTCGTATCGCCTCAGGCGGTTCTCAGTCTGTACGCTTCCGGTAGAACTACAGGCGTTGTGCTTGATGTCGGCGATGGCGTCGCACATGTCGTTCCAGTGTTTGAGAGCTTTACGCTGCCACATGCGATCACAAGGATGGATATCGCAGGAAGAGATGTGACCGATCAGCTTCAGAAACTCCTTCGACGATCAGGATACCATTTCCAAACATCTGCAGAGCGTGAAATCGTCCGAGAGATCAAAGAGAAGCTCTGTTATGTCGCATTCAATCCATCCAAAGAAGAGCAGATCGAAGCGGATAAATTGGCGAGTGCCATGAACGACCCCAAGTCGACATCGGTGGACGATACCATGGCGTATTACCTTCCAGATGGCACGCTTTTAAATGTGAGAGACGATAGATCCGGAATTCGCTATTGATCGCTGCATATTGATAGATTGGAGCAGAGAAATTCCGAGCGCCTGAAGTTCTCTTTCGACCAGAGCTCATCGGTTCCGAATGCAGAGGTACGAGGCTTCCGTCCCGTATGGCCTCGATTCTATCTTCTTTTGTAGGTGTGCATGAATCACTAGTACAAGCAATCATGAAATCGGATATGGACCTCCGGAAAACTCTCTTTTCTCAAATCATTTTGTCGGGCGGATCGACATTATTTCCGGGTTTTGGCGATCGTTTGCTGGCTGAAGTGCGTAAACTAGCGCCAAAAGATATAAAAATTCGCATTTCCGCTCCACCGACTCGATTGCATTCCACTTGGATCGGAGGGTCGATTCTAGCATCTCTAGCAACCTTCAAAAACATGTGGATCACAAAGAGCGAGTACGAAGAGTATGGGCCTTCCATTCTGCATCGACGAGCGTTGTGAGATCAAACGGATGCATTTCGCCTGTAATACAAAATCATTCTTTTTTATTCGTGGGTGCCTGCACTTCGCAATCGTCTTTTCCCTCGCTGTTGGACGAGGATCCACAGTGCTGCTCCCCACGTGAGAATAGACCATAAAAGCCACAACGCTGTGAACCACAACACATTCCGAAGGCCTCCTTGATCGTAGACGCAATCCGGATCGATTTGAGGGCGTCCATCGATCTCGACAGAGCCACAATGCGGAGCCCAAGTGTCCTTGAGCCATCCCAACACAATCGGAGAAGGAACATCGCCCAACAGGTGAATGACCAGCGTATTGCATGATATCGCTAGCGGTCTCTGTGCCAGTGAGAAGCACTCCATGACAGCAATTGTCTCGGCCAAAGAAAGAGCGCATAGGAAGAGTAATGATACCGCCAATAGAGAAAGAAATACGATTCTCTGGGTGGTAAAGAGCATCATAAAACACGCAAATCCAAACGCTGCGACCATCGAAGTGAAAAGGAGAATCACCGAATGATAGCATCGATAGTGATTGCTTTTGGTGTCGTCTTGCGTGATCAAATGAACCAAAAAGCCGCCCAATAACGTTCCAACGGCCCCAGCGGCGACCACAATTGCTCCAAATATGAATGAAACTTGAGTCTCATTCTCAAACAGTCGAAGCCCGAGAAATATCGTCGGAGAAAATACATTCAATCCAGCTAAAGAGAACGTATTGGCTGCATGTCCGAGCACAATGAGCGTGAAAACGGGATGACGAAATATCCGGCCAACTTGCGTCCAAAACGATTGAAGCGATGGGTCTGAAATATCAGGTCGAAGAATGACATCCGGAAGAGCTTCTTCGGCTTCAGGGATTCGAGACAGCGTTGGCGTGAGCTTGGAGACACGTTTGATAGAGTGTGTACTGTCCTGATTCATCAGCTGTGTGGTGATATCGCAATGTGTGAATCTGGTTGGATGGTCGGATCGAGGCCTACCCGACGACTTTGTCGATTGCATTGTATTGAGATGCTCTGGGACCGCTACCAAGCACAAAATGATAAGAAATGTCATAATGATACCTTCGACAAAGTATGCGCCTGCCCAGGTAAGTCTCGAGTTGGCGAATAGCGCTCCATAGATGTATCCAAGTGCCTGGCCGACGACCACAAAAATGAGGAAAAAACCGAGCCAGGCGGCTCTTGTTTTGGGGGACGCGTGGGCGTATAGAAATGGTGTAGCGTTACATTGAAATGAGGCTTCGCCTACCCCGCTTAGGAGTCGTCCTAGAATTAGGATGTAGTAGCTGTTGAGGATTCGTGCCACACCACATATGAAGACTGCGAGGACCCAGATACTCATACCGAGTGCGATCATCCGAAACGGTCGGTATTTAGAGGCAGCGTAACCAAAGATCATGGATACAACCGAGTAACTGGCGATGAAGGCAGATGCGAGGAAACCGAGGTAGACGCTTTGTTCTTTTGCTGATACGTGCAATGTCCTTCCGATAAAAGCGTCAAAGGTGTCGGGTGCACCGGAAATGATGCCTCGATCAAGATAATTGATCAGATTGATGGCACATAGGAGGACGAAGACGCCGCTTTTTGATAACTTCATTGTGAGAGCGAGTGTCGGGGTCGGTACGCGATGGGATACGCTTTTGTAACGAATGGCTGGGTGGGTACTGGTACGTTGCGTTGTGCTTCTCTCGTACGTGAATGGTAGAAAATCGTAGCTACGAAACGCGATTCGATGACGCGTACATAAACAGATCCATCAAGAAGCCTGTTAAACATGATACGATTCCATATTCTTGAAATATAAAACTTTTGGTGAAAGCATGGGGGTTGACTGTCTGTACACTACACTACGTATCGGCTTGGAGGATCTTTCGACAACATAATACCTCTCGTATGTGGTACCCTAAATTTGACTGCTGGATTTCTACCTAATACTTTGGTACATAAGTGATTCAAAGGGAGAGTCAGGTACACTATTGTGAAGGCCATTCCCTCTATACTCGGATACTCTCGCCGCATCATAGCGTACCACTTGGGTACAATGAGGTTTGCGAGTCTAAAGCGTATCGTCCACGACTCCGCTTTTGGCGCACGTACCAATCTGATTCCATTTCGGCGAACACGCTTCCGCGTACAATTATTGCGTCATATCAGCTCTACCACGTGTTCTTCTGCGGATGTCTTACCTGTAGTGCCGCCCGAATGCTTGCGTGTGCAACCACCCGTCCATCACAGCTCACACAGACTCGCAGAAATCACTCAAGGTCCCACCTCATTCACACAAATGTTCCGAACAATGTCTCCTTACATCAATGTACATCGTGGCGCGACAATGGTCATCCATCTTCCCGGCGAACTGATCGAATCGCCTGTATTTAGCGCCGTCATGCAAGATCTGGTTCTGATGCACACATTTGGAATCAGATTACTCTTAGTTGCAGGGTCACGTCCTCAATTAAATCAACAACTCACGATGCGTAACCTGAGTCCTCGGTATGTGTCCGAGTTACGTATAACCGGTACCGAGGAGCTCCAATGTGCCATGAAAGCCGCTGGATTGGTTCGCTTTCACATTGAGAGTTTTCTCGGTCGTGGAATCATCAATTCGCCAGGTCGAACACGTCAGGTCAACGTCGCATCCGGCAATTTCATCACCGCTCAGCCCGTCGGTGTACGCAATGGCATCGACTACAAGCACACCGGTGAAATGCGTCGTCTGAATGTACCCAAAGTAGTCTCCTTATTGGAACATCACGATATCGTCTTGATCTCTAACATCGGTTATAGTCCAAGTGGCGAAGTATTCAACTGTTTATCCGAAAAAGTGGCAAGTAAATGCGCTTCTCAACTTCAAAGTGAGAAATTGATTTTCCTGCATGATGGTGAAGAAATGGTCGATATACGCACGAATCAGCGGGTACAAGCACTCATTCCAGCTCAGACGCAAGAGTATTTGGCACTCACACGAAGCGATACCGCCGTAAGCCGCGATTTCCGGTTGTACCTGGAGCAATCCCATTATGCTTGCATGCATGGAGTCACTCGATCCCATTTGGTGAGTCGACATGTGGATGGTGGACTGCTACAAGAGCTATTCACACGAGATGGAGCAGGCTTGATGATCTCCAAAAACATGTATGAAGGTGTACGGATGGCCAAGACCAGTGATATTGCTGGAATCATGCGACTCATTCAGCCACTTTTGGATGAGGATGTATTGGTTTCCAGGAATCAAGAACAGATTGAGACCAATGTCGATACATTCACAGTGATTGAAAGGGATGGAGCGATAATTGCATGTGCGGCCTTGCAGTTGTACGAAGACGAATTTGCAGAAATGGCGTGTGTGGCGGTGGATCCTTCGTATCGAAGTTTGGGCAAGGTATTTCGTCAACATTTGTCGCGCGTTTTGAATTGAGATTTCGTTTGTATGTAGGGAAACGCATTGCTTGGTTTTCTGCTCCGAAAAGCACGCTCGCTTGGTGTAGACAAAGTGTTTGTGCTCACGACCCGCACTTCACATTGGTTCATGGAACGAGGATTTGAGACCGCCACAATTGATCAACTTCCAGTTTCTAAGAGAAAGACGCTCGATATCAAAAGGCAATCGAAAGTTTATATGATGGATATCAGCTCCAAAAGAGCTCTCGATGAGAAGGAATTACTTCTTCAGATGCATTAAGCAGTTTGAATGGAGTCGTATGATGAGCTTACAGAGAGCCAATCTGTCAGCCGTCTTCCTGCGGTGTACTCGTCCAATGTAATCGAGTGCTTTCTAGAGTGCGTCGCTGCAAAGATGGAGCCGCCGATCCATCCGAGAACGTTTCTCGGAAACCACAATTTGGCCATTTCGATTTCTTCCGATAAATGCATCAGCGTCGCGTATTCATTCACCACACAGCAAATCTCATGACGTAAGCGATTCTCGAATCCTAAAGCGAATTTATCACCCCAAGCAAAGACACAAGCAATTTGATCCAACCTGACCTGGAAGCATACTGGAACCTCCAATTAGCAAAATGCTGCGACTCAAATTCTTCCTCAGATCGATTGGAGCTCTACTCAATATTTCCGCAACAGCCTCAGCGATAGACTCATGCTCCCTCTCACTCGTAAAGTAATGCTCCAAGACTTGCCAGCGAAGCTTTCCAGGGACCTAAGTATCGAATATGAGCATTCAACCATTTTCATCATCTGCATACTTCCAAATGATCCTGGAATTCCGCGTCGACCGCTTCAATGGGCTCGATGAGCGGACGACAGAAACAGCATTTTGTGAGGATTTCTTCAGCTTTTGCTCGAGGGATTCCTAATTGAGTACTCAATTGGAGGCAACTTGATTGAGTACCACCGGGAATTGCTACATGAGGAAATGAGGGACCAAGCGGATGCAATGAGGAGAGATGTCTTACTCGTGTACAAATGAAGCAGTGGACTTCCTTTATATATGGGCAATAGACGCGTTTCATACCATCCGACATCCACGATGAGAGCAGTGTGGTAGCTTGTTGCGTACAGCGATGTGAGCAGTGTCGGGACGAATGTGATTGAGGAAGCCTTTTAAGGAATTTCAATAAATTTCACTCACTGCATGTTTACGACTTACCTGCAAGGTTTTCAGTAAAGTCAACATCAAAGCTTCACGGAGCATTTGCGGTGCGAGTAAGTCTTCACACACGACAAAGTGTCGTTGGATAGGTCGAATGTTTAGTTGGCTAGCGATATGCAATTGTAAGCTTGCTGGAAATCTCTGTAGAATGCATTAACTCATAAAACAAGCTGGTGAGGAATGAGTCCACATATTTGAGTAATTGACCAATTTGGTGAGGATTCGGAGTGTACTTGGCGATCTTGGCAAGAATAAGTGATTATGCAGTACGTAGAATTACCATTCAAAAGTCAACCTTCCATTCTGCAATACACCGAGGCTCTTTTTCCTGCGAGAATCCGCATTTCAAATAGCGGCTGCCAACCTCAATGACCACAGCCGATTTCAAGTTGCTTGAGGAAATTGCGTGCATGCAGTACCGTAGTTCGAACAATGGAACAATTGCTATCTCAGCTAAGTCAAGGTGAGCATGCATCTGCGTCATCTCCATGCTAAGCGCTACATTTAGAGGCTGTTCTCGACGACGTTGTGAGGCCTTTGAAGCTGCAAAGCCTTCGAGCAAAACATGCTCTGGTGATGTACCCCCACAAAGCTCTTCAGCTGCGAATTCAGTGTCTGGATGGCTCCTGTATCGGTGAGTATCTGACGGAGAGCTTTGGCGTCAGCTAATCCAATTGCTTAAGATGTTGCTATACCGCGCAAATGCTCGTTTTATCAACTCCGACAGCTTCTTCAGTATCAATATGTGGGAGATGGAGGAAAACGTCAAATTTCGTGGTAGGTAAGGTCCCCAATATATCTTGGCACAAACCGATTTCGAGTGTGTAGGCGATATATTTGGAAGAATTTTTCCATTCGATCGGATACCTCGGATCAATTTGAAGTGTTGTTTGCAAACTGCTCGAACAAAATTGTCACAAAATTCGGTGTGCAGACAGGAATGACTTTGCACTTTGCGCCAGTAGATAAGTGGAAATCGCAGAGGTCAAAAAAGTAGAAAACTTGTGTGTGGTTTGGTTAATTCAGCTTGTTGCGATATCTGGAGCAGCTGGTAAATCAAATTCTTAGGCAAGAGATTGATGACAATGCGCTCGTAAGACTACGAATCCATTTTTGGTCATTGCGATCGCTCCAGGGTGCCTATCAACATCTTTAGAGCGGCTGCAACGATGTCACGGCAAGACCCAATCATTCATATTGACACCCTTGATGGTACAGCGATACGCAAATACTTTTAGTCTGCAACAGACCGGCGTGTTCTAGGTTGCGAGAGCGCCTTTTATAACAAGAGTCCTCAAGCTCCTGGGGGTGTGAGGAGGTATTCCTTTGGTATACCATACATAGAAAATAACGCGCACTCTAGCTGCCACTTATTCGAAATCATAATGTTCCCCTGAATAAGCATTGGTACAGCGAGATTATGTAATCTTGAAGCCGTCTCCTTCTGCAACTCACAATCTCTATAGCCGTTCGGGAATCATACTATATAGGAAAGCTCATAAAGCTCATAACATCTGCTAGATATCCAAGTGGGATGGTGTCTTTCTCGGATGTCTCATCTTCTTTCTTTGGCTTCACGTGTACCAGTGTGAATCATGTGGGGTATATCTGAATAATCGGCAATCTCGCGCAGAGCACACACACTATACACTACAGATAGAGCGTATATAGCATCAGAACGCGCTAACGCATGATCGCGGATAAGGCCTTTTGTCAGAGATGTACCTGAGACGCTTTTAACACCAAAGTATCTGCCTTTAGCCAATTTCCTTAAGCATACCACGGCACTGAATTTGATGCTAAAAGGATGACGATACTCAAGTAAACCAAAAGACAACCGCATGCGCTTCTCGTAGCTGTTTCTCATTCCTGTGAGGTGTGCACATTCATATATCAGGATGAATTTACTCAGCCAGCTTTTCACCACGTTGCGAAAGGTACATGCGCAAAATTTGAGACCCACAGCTAAATGTACTTTCCAATTTTCGATTCAAGCGCACATGGTATCATCGAAATCTCTGTCGCTGCAATCTTCATCCTCCCTTCAAACGCTGGAACCGAGGAAGCGCCTCGCCTAAGAAATCATGGAACTCGCGAACTGCTATCTGATTATCGTATCAAGGATGATGGCTGTGAATCTCCAAAGCTTACCGGCGACGAATCCCACTCCATTAGACATCTCCCTCGTGATTGTCCCATCCGAGCCGGCAAAGGAAATTGCAAAATGTGTACAAACGCTGGAATACTTCGTAAACAAAGGTTACAATAATCTTCATCTACTTGAGCCCGATGGTGACATTCATAACTTAAATAACGATCGTAATGCTCATAACAGCAAACAGACCGAAACCGTTTTGGAGGGAAATAGAATACCAGATGCTACCAACCACATAGGTGATGTAATGTTTAATCTCGGTCAAGCCACTGGTTTTCACCTCGATCGATTTAAACAGTATTTTCCCAGTTTAAAAATATTTGTTCTGTATGCAATTTCGAAGTGTTTGTTCTCAGATAGTCACATCACGTAAATGCAATGTATCGCATTTTTCCTTTTTTTAATCGCCCTGCTTTTGAATTTGCTCTACCTGCATCAGATATACGACTTCACCAATCTCATTCTGTGCGGCTCAGTTGCGCTGATCATCAAAAATCAAAATTTAATGAAAGAAGAGTCATGTAGTGGGCTTTATAAAGTAGCCGCCTTCTCAATTGTATAATTTCGCGAAATTAGGCGTAATCTCAAAATGTATACAAGACAGATCTAGGCATTCGTACTTTTGATACACTAACGGGTATCGAATTCGAGATGGCAATAGTTGTAGCAAGCGACTTGCAATATATTATGCATGGAGCTTGAAGCGTGAATTGATGCACTTTAAAGAAGATTTTTTACATACTCGAGTATATTGAAGTCACTCTTGACAACACCGTCTGTATGCATTTGTGCTGTATTGACTGAAGTTTAGTATCGTTGTGTGTGGTTCTGGTAGTATTTTATATACCCCTTCTATTTTCGACTGTGACTCGAGCGGCAACCTTGTCAATTATTCAGTATTTGAAAGAATGCCCGCATAACAACACTAATTGCTTTTCAATGTCGAAACGAGACAAGAAACGTTTCAATCAGGGTCATACGGTATTAGCAGGTCTGAACAAGCATCAGAAGCAGTCAAAGCGCGCACAATGGTTTGGTCTTCAATATTGCTGGAAGCAGCTGCAATATCTTGCCCAGGTTCGCCGAATATAAACAGAAGTAAATGCCAAATAAATGAAGGATTACAGTAGGATTGTGTGACTTTCAAGCTATCATTCAATTCTAATTCACTTCTACACAGGGTATCACACTGAAAAAGGAGACAATGATGGAGAAAGCGCCATTGCCATCGTTGACCTGAATAGGCAGTACAACGACGTTTTTTAAAATTACACACTTCCACTCATCAATCACTACATTTTTGAATGAAACTCAGAATTTGAAATTTACCCTTTCGCGGTTGAAGTGCATGTTGATCTGTCCTCATTTCTAAATGATGAGAGCTTATTTATACCCTTCTAGTGAATCGTCCACGCTCCGTTTCTAAGACAGGGTATATCACACAAGCGTATAATCAGTAGCTCTCACCATGTTCTGAACCATCCGTAGCTATTGGTGTTCCATAACAACAACATTTTGCTTTTGAAGTTCACAATATATACATGAAAACGGTTTTGTAGCCATAATAATGTAGACTTTTAGAGCAGCCAGAGCGTGATAAAGTATTCAATCGTTGCTTGCAGCAAGTAGATCCTTAGGTGTATTTCAGTGTGTTGAAACTCGTGCCTGTGCCAACGGTCGTCCTTACCGCTGCTGATAGGAGTTTCGAGCACCTGCGGTTAGAAAACGATCCCACGGAAAGGCCGTGGTCGAAAGATCGCATGGTGGGAAGAGCATAAGGTGACCTTGTGTGTTTTGAATATAAATACATAGTTCCCACTCGGACTTACGTGGCAGAACAACACAGTGTATTTCGCAATTGCTTTAATAGCTATATGTGTCGACTCTCTTAGCTCATGTAGCTCTTCGTATCCGTTCGGGTCGTGTGCATCGATGAATAGATCGGTTACAGAGGAGCGATCATTATCTCGCTCTCCGATGGAGCTTTCTACAAAAGTGTCATGCACCTGAAACTGCTCATAGAAATCGTCTATCATTCTGTCTTCCGTGACTTCTTTTGCAGGCTTTATGTACACCTCGGACTGCATCTTCCTCAGCTCGCTCTGTAATTGCTCGATCGTTAGCTGCAGTGTGGCCTTCCTTCTACAATGGGATAATCTAATGAGAACGGCCACTTACTTAATGGTAAGTTCTTAAAATTCGAGCTTGCAGACAAGGAAAAGCTCTTCATAGACATGTGGTAAGTTTTCCGAAGATCTAAGTATCTTTGTTGGGTGCATAACATTTAGTATTGCGTTGCACAAAAGACTTATAGAGTACGGCTCACCGATTAGTATATCGTTAACGGTCATTCCGGTGTGGTTAAGATAAAATAACCTTATTCCTTATCTAAACCCAGACATCCGACTGAATCTCAGCACTCGCTTTTCTTCCACTTCTTAGAGTCCGAGCGGTGTCCTTGTTCACCGTCACAAGCTCAACATTAACGATTATTTGTCTTCTGGGTGACTTCCACATACTCAAACCCTGATAAATCGCGTTGCGTCGATCCGAAATGAATGTTAGCTAGGATATCCTTTCGAGTGCACGATTACTGGCTCTTGAACCGTTGTTGGAGTTTGCTGAGAGGGTCTTTGAAGCTCAACGAGTGTCGCAATCTTTTGATGGTCTGATAGGACCCCGATACTGGAATGCACTTGATCAAGCACTATTGGAAGACTTTTTATCGGTCGTGACAAAACAGGACTTTTTAATTGTTGGGGTTTAGCCAATTGCATATGTGAATGAATGTCACTCAACTGCAAGTCTTGTTCTTCTTCAAGATATAGAAGCAGTTTACGTGAGTTGGAAGACCCTATACAGTGTCAAACAATCCCGTGCTCTTTACTTGGTTACTGTTTTGCGGCTGGTGGGAGAGCTTCAGCTGTTCGTAAATCTTGTTCAGCGCGAAGTGAGAAATTTGCAGGTTGATATATTGAAAAATCATCCTTTGAGGCGTTGGTTGTGCATAATTGCATATTTCAATTTGCTGACGCTACCGGGATACGTCTTATTCTGCATGATTCTTACCAACCGCCAAGTAAAGCTTCTCAAAGCATGAAATTAGGTTATTCATGCTAGTTGTCATGTACTGATTCAGCATACGATGAGCGCTTTTACTCCGCGAGGTTACAGTGTGGACGAAATGCGTTATGCGGCCAGTCCAGGCACTGACAAGCATTTCCATATAGGGAATCCATGTGACGAATATATATCTGACGATTACACTTTCTGTACGCGATTCGAAAATCTTTAAAAGCTCATTCAAGGAATCTTCGAATTTTGCATGCATAATTGCTCTCCATTTTTTTCATAAATGCCCTCTATTCTTCTTCATTTGGGAAATATGCTTTGCATTTTTACAATTTTCTTTCAGTATGCCATACACATAAAAGAATGTGTGAATCTGGAGCGTGCTCTCGAATGCCTGACATCAACGCCAGTTCGCGTACAACAACAAATACTTTTGGAGGATCATTGTCCCTAGCGATCGATCGAAAGAAGTACATTGCTATAGATTATGAGGATTTACTCTTTTCGGTCATAAAACAACGCGACTGAAATTGTTCTATAGATTGATGAGCATTATGAGAGGTGCAACTACGGAAGCTTTAAAGTATTTGTTTTGTTCGTGGCATCTAACAGAAAGACATCAGTGTGACTCCGAGCCATTTCTGTTGATCTTGGATGGGCGAAAAAAAAAAGGTGAAAAATACACCCGTCATAGTCCTTCACGATTGTATCCACATCGAATTCCGATTTGCGAAATTTCTGTACAAGGGCATCCATCGCTGTACGGCCATTTGACGCTT
The DNA here is from genome assembly GCA_902706625.1 of Albugo laibachii. Classification (NCBI taxonomy): domain Eukaryota; phylum Oomycota; class Peronosporomycetes; order Albuginales; family Albuginaceae; genus Albugo; species Albugo laibachii. The sequence continues at coordinate 4,838 of CACSLJ010000218.1, read as the reverse complement.
TATGACTTGAGGCTTGGCGGACATTCTTCAGTTTGTATGATGCTGGAATCCCAACAAAAAACATTTAAACTTGTTTGCGGAAGGATCACGGACGTATTTTGCCTAAAATCAATCCAGCTATTGTCTCTTCCATTTCATTTCCGAGCCTCATATGGACAGGATAGGCGCTCGTGGATGTACATTGCATGTGATATGATCCTCTTTTTGATCACACTGAAGGTCTGGTGCAAATCATCCTGTTTCGCTTTCAAACGGAAAGGACAATTGACGAGTGCCGTCGATGTTTATCGTTTTCTTAATTCTTGAGTTAAACTAAGACGTTTGCGGTATGACCCACCCCGATCACATTTGTAAAAGACCGTAGAGTGTTCATTACGCTGCTTGTAGGATGATTTAGTTACAATACATAACCTTGAGTGGCAGCAAATTCGTTTAATGCCTTTTCCATGGCTGCACGAGAGCCAGATTCAACTCAAGCAAGCCCTTTTGGTGGCTGCAGCAACGTTTTGTGAACCTTATAGTCATACTCGTTACGGTTTTTTGAATCCATTTCTAATGTGTATGTCTCTGCCAGCTATCAAATCACGCTTTCGACCAAGCATACTAGAAAAAATTAAATAGTAGCCAATCAAATGCTACCATCCGTGGCAATAGCCGCACCCATCTTTGTTGCAACGGCTTTGTGGACACCAACAAGAAGATAAAAGCAAGGCTGGAGGAGGTGTGAGAGTGTGCAGGAAAGGGTTGCAAGGGTGCAAGAGAAACGACCACGACGTTAGTAATGAGTTGTTCCAGCTTATGCGTGAGAGTTGGTCGATTTAATCGCCTAGAAGAGTCACAGACTGAGCTTCGAAAGGAGGTTGTGATGGGTACGAAGGCCAATAGGGTCTCAGAAGAACGATTTATGAGCCGGGGTGCGAGTCCAAATTTGTTTGGATAGGCGTTGAAGCGCGGTCCACGGATGCATCTGGATTCACTAACAGGCACCCCTGATAGGAATGTGAGAGAAAGTTGCGTCGAGATGTACCTCCGCAATACATCGAAGATCACCAGCCTAACATGGTGTACGGGACTTTGATCGCCAAAACATTTATGTTGCTGGTGCTGGAGGAGTGCCTGACATCGGAAAAAAGAAAGGAAACGGTAGGGCATGCATGGACTTGCCAGAACCCGCACCTCACGGAATGCAGCCTACGTTTTGATACTATGATGCGCGGCTAAAGGAACTGAAGATTAAAAGCATTGGCGGAAAACAGTTATATCAAGGTTTGGGGTCTGGTTTCTTGGAAAGGGGAAGACAGCGTGAGAGACAGATTGTTCTCGCTCTATCGGCATGCGGTTTTTCTTGGCCGAAGATGTAAAGGTCCATCTATTTGGTCATTATCTGGAAGGTATAGCCAAACGATATTTTAACAAATAGATCGAATCATGGTGGAATTCAACACCAACCCTACAATATGCCATGGAGCGGATGTTACACAGTCCCAGTGTGGCTGATCTTTCTTTCAAACCAGCTAATGATACCCGTTTAAAACTCACATCACCCCGTCATAAGCTATGGACCTGTTTACGAGTCCAAGATGCAAAAAGGTCGTGGATAGAACATTTTAAGTACCTGAACGCAGTGGCTGAAGCGTAAGGTGGCTGATGGGATTGTCTAGTTCTGAACAACATTGTTCAGTATGCCTCTCATGACATGCGGATCATGCTAATGGCGAAAGTAGATGATCGTTGACTCGGCTACCTACAGCAAGCAGAAGAGTTAGCGCACTTCGCCCAAGGGTGTTAGTCCGGCACGGTAAACAAACCCAACGGGAGGGAAGTGGTCGGTGCAGATCAAGATCTTAGATTTCAAGATACAAGGCGATGTCATATCTGTGGTGAAGTGAACATTTGAGGGCAAACTGTCCGAAAGCAAAACATCGCGAAAGTGAAGATGAAGATCCAGTATTGGCTATCCCGGACGTTTTGGGTGGTGATGAAGAACCCTGGATCCTGGATAGTGGTTCTAGTCGTCATTTGTTGGAGATGAAACTTGTCTTGATGTATCAAAGGATGCTGAGGGTATGTGCGTGTATCCAGATTCGAAACCATTAAAGATCAGCAAGAAAGGAGCCGTGACGCTGGCTGTCACGGCCATCAGGGAGTAAAAAATCGTGAAACTCACGAACGTGTATTACTCACAAGCTTGACACACAGCTTGATGTCGTATGGAAACTTGGATGAAAAAGGATACTCGTCAACGAGGCGTGAAGGGCAGCGTGTCTTGATCAGAAATGACGGCACACGTTGCATTCAACGTGGATATTATGAAAAACTTACTCGTTGTGAATGCCAAGATTCGCAAAAATGTTTCGCATATCCGTGGAGTCATTATGTCGGCTGTCGGTAAGGCTTGTGAAGATCCAGAGGAATCGCTAAGCGCGATGCAAAACGGATCGTTGATAGAGTTTTATCGAAGATTTGGACACCTGCACTACGATTCTATCGAAAGACTAGCTAAGGATCCTGCATCTGGAATAGAGATTACGGATCCTAGACGCGAGAATTGTTTGACCTGTGCCTAGGGCAAATGGAGCATAAATGGACAAGCCAAAACGACTCAGGTGATCACTTGCTTATTGACCGCGTGGGTGGAGTCGTATACTCTGATTCAAAGGGCCCAATGACTCCACGAGATCGACTTGGAATTAGGTACATGGTCAACTTTGTGGATCACAAAAGCAACTACATGAAGCTTTTTCTAGCCAAAACCAAAGATGCTGGTACGCACAATTCGATAATTTCTTGCTGTAGTTTAAATCGATTGAAATGTAGGATCCATGTTTTACAAACTGATTTGGGTGGGGAATATTAGAACATCGATTTGTTTTATAAGAAAACCGGTGTAGCTAGACAGCGCAGTGAAGCGAGAAATCAAGCAAGCAACGGCAAGACCGAACGAATGCATCTAACGATTATGAAAATGGCTAGATGCATGGTTCTGGAATGCGTTTGCAATTGCATTTTTGGTGGGACGCAGTTCAATACGAAGCATACGTTATTTATCACTCACCTACCAGTGTGAACCCTGGCAGAGAGTCCCCAATACAATTCCTGACGGAAATCACACCTTCACTCGGTTAAGTTGTAATTTTTGGAGTTCCATGTACTGATTATCGTGACCCGAGAAAACAAAATTTTGCGCATCGGGGTCAGCGTGGTTTCATTGTTGGCATTGGAGATGCCACCGAAGGATATTGCGTCTACTTGCCAAAAGATCGCGTCGTGATCACCACACAGCATGTGAAGAACAGTGAGACTCTCAGAGAAGAAAGGAAAAGCAAACTCAGCAAAATGTTAAATGAGGAGGGGAAACAAAACGTGTTTCTAAGTTGCCCAGCATGACTGGAGATACCATTGTGGAAGGTGGGACTACTATATCCAAGAAAAAGAAACCTGGTTGGACCGGAGAAAGACCGGTAACGGGCTCTCATCAAGCAGAAGAAACAGAAAAAAATAGTCAAATATCAAGTGGTGAACGTGGAACAGGTCTAGTAAATTTATTGCGGGATGTGGATCCATAAAACGCTGGGCAGGCAATGCGAGAAGAATTGGATGCACTTGAAGAGAATGGTGTCTGGAATAGAATGCCCTACCCACGAGTGCTAATATTCTGCTCGCAAAATAGGTTTACAATACTAAAAGAGACGCGAACGGTAAATATTGACTGACTCAAAGCTAGACTAGTTGCCTGCGGGAACGAAGAAGTTTTCGGCCGAGATCATAAGGTAACGTTCGCGGCAGTCATGGATATGACCAGCTTCAATCTAATTCTAGCGCTAGCTAGAAATTGGCATGTAGCAGCTAAATATTGGGATATCCCGAATGCCTTTGTGAAGGCCGAGAAAGAACCAGAACTCAACATTTTCTTGCGTTTAATAAAAGGTGTGGAAGTTGAGCAATACAGCGCGCGCCATTGGTTTTGGGACACTTCTATTTTTTTAGATTTTCTTAGATTTTTTTTGAACGGCTTCACATATTTTCATTCGGAAAATTGTGTCGTTAAGCTCGATTTCGTGAGGGTGTAATGACGTAATTTCCGTCCCAAATATTACGTGCTTCTGAAAAAAAGTGGAAAATACCAAAACAAGGTGGGTTGCGGCATGCCGTATGCAATACGTAATAAACGTTCGCACACGTAATTAACCCTCCAAAGTGTGCCAATTGTGTTGTAGATAAGTTTGTTTTGGCGCGCAGTCTTGCAAGACCATATGAGTGCATTTTGAAATTCTTAGACAGTCTGGCACGATGGGTAAAGCTACCGAGCTGACGACGGCCGAAAAGAACATCATTTTAAGGTTTTGGTAGACCAACATGAGCTACAGGAAGGTCGCAGAGACTGTAGGATGGGGCAAGAGCACTGTGGAGAGGGTTGTCAAGGCGTCTGGCACTCGCGTTCCTCCTTCCAAGAGTGGTGGCAGCATCAGAATTGACTCGAGAACTAGGCTTCTGTTCATCCGCAAGGTTTCAAGTGCAGCTGGAGGCGCGAAAAAAGTTTGTGATGCGTTGCAATTGCCTGTGAGTGTTCGTACGGTACAGCGCTGCCTCGAGTAGACGCCCTGGCTCAAGTTCAAGAAGCTGCGCTGGGGCCCTATGCTCAAACCCCGGCACGTCCGAGCTCGATTTGATTGGGCGTACGAGAACTCTGATCTGGATGACTTCTGGTGGGCAAACGTGATGTTCAGTGCTGAGAAGAAGTGGAACATGGATGGGCCTGATGGCTACAAGCAGTGGACCGACACGAGAGCAAAGCAATCGGTGCCAATTCGTCGACATTCTGGTGGTGGGTCAGTCAT
>CACSLJ010000217.1:0-44464 GCA_902706625.1 Albugo laibachii | reverse complement strand
AAACCCAAAGATGTATAACCTTACTTTTCACACTACCCAATTCTTCTTTCTCTTCCACAAAAATCGCGCCAGCATTAGCCAAAATACAATGTTGACACTTGTCATATGTATTAGTAGTCACGTTGACCTCGAGTGAGTCCAGATTACTAGCCCGACATCCAAGAAAATGAATGGCTCCCAGCATCCCAAGGATGCAAGCTGCTCTGATCATGAAAGTCGAGTTATAACACGTTGTGATGACTTGTGCGATTGAACGTTCATGTAATCAGGTACCACTACTGAAGGATTCTACTGAACATAGTGTGGTACCGGACGCATCATGATACCAGGCGTGGCCTTTGATAACTAATATGACCTATTTATAAGTTTATTAAATGCAGTTGCCGGTTTAACAACTTACGAAGTATAATTTTATAATAGCCAGTGAGCTAGTACTCTTCCAGAACTGATTGTGTTACAAACAGGCCATTGTGATGAGAAAGGATGTGTTTGGCAGTCTGTGAGAACATGTGGTACGCACTCTAAACATTTAAGTAATAAACGGCTGGCCACCATGGAAGGTGTATGACAATAAAGCGATTGATTCTTTCATGGCCTCAACTCTTTTAGAATTTTAGGTCTAGGTTTGATTGCGAATCAGATACTACATCGAACATCATGTTCGTGATTCTTGTCACGTTAGCCCTGTTGCCTAATGACAGAGCCCTAATACTAGGTTCAGGAACTCTAGCAGACACATTTCCATTTCATGACCTATATCAATTCTGTTACTGACACAAAACTATGAGAAATTTTGGATGAGGATAATAATCTTTTCGGAAGCTTTGCAATGCCATGCAGATTGTCTTACAGTGAGGGTGTAAAAAAGCAAAGTACCGTTTGCTGATGCATGAGAAGCTGTTCAAGTTGTGAATTAGTAAGGGGCTTATTTCGATCTTAGTGGCATGCTCTCTACACAAATGGGATGTTTCGGTATGTTCTCAGTGCTGGGTAATCGACTCGTATACTTTCTGCATATGAACTGGTATGGTGCAAAGCAGCTATAGTACCTCACTGTTTGATAGACGCGGAGACAGAAGAAAACCAAAGCAAATCTGTGGGAATAGGCAATCAATTCGGGCATGTATATTTCTCGCACTCTGTACGTGTACATATTGTCGAGTTATATTCAACGACACGTTTGTTACAGTCACAACTCGATATAATAACCTCCATGCAGGGACTTTTTCTGTATAAGTGTGCAATCTCAAGGTTAGACTGCTGGAATTTCTTCTGCTGGATACTTTGAATGCATCAAGCGTCGAAAGATACGCCAAACAATGTGGTGGAAAGCCTTGCTCGAGTCTTGCTCAATATATAGCAGGGTAAATTATAACGCATTCCGTTACCTGAGATGCCATTTCTCTCGGTATTTGACGTCGAATTAAATGGACTCAAACTCGTACAGTACCCAGAATTCTGAATGCAATGAAAGTGTTGCGCACTAGACACGCTTCTGGTTCACTACTTGCTACGACTGACTCACTTTTCGGCAGTCAATCTGCAGTAATAGCTTGTAGAATAGAACAAACAACCAGCCTCTCCTTCGCTTCCAAGCCCACGCCCCATTCCTCCGCATTCGACATGATTGGCTTCCACACTCCCTATCCTTCTGCATTCACTACACATGTGCCGAATTATTGCCGACACCAATGGTCCCATTCCACAGTAAGAAGCCATATTTCTCTATAATGTGACTGCCAGCCATTCTCTTCCATCTTTGTTCCATTCCAACACCTCAAAGTCTCCGATTCGTATACATTTACGTCTCAAGGACCCTATTCACGTCAATTGGCTGAAATAAATACAGCCTTTTTTAACCACTCCTTTATAGAAAATGACATTCATTCAGCCACAATATCAAAGTACGTCCACATCGACGCAATGGCGACATATACTCAGCAATCTCATGTGCAATGACAACGATTTACGGACGAAAAACGAAGCGATATTTGAAGATCTCAAGGAACTCGAGCCAAATGAGACTTTGATGCATCTTCTGAGTCTCTTGCAAGCCAATCACAAGCTCCAAAGCACGCGAATACCTCTCACTACAGACTCGATCGATATCCGGACACTGGCAGCGGTTCTCTTGCGCAGGATCCTCGTGAAAGAGTCTGCTTCCATTTGGGAGGACGTCAGCGCCCAGACGCAAGCGTCCGTGAAGACACAATTGATGCAGCTTTTAATGGAAGAATCCAATGCTGGAATTCGACGTCAAATCAGCGAGATTGTGGGAGAATTGGCATCTCACCTACTGGAGCAGCGCCAATGGAATGACTTTCTGCCCACATTAATGGAATGGATCAACGGTACAAGCACTGCTCTTCGGGAGACCGCACTGCATCTGATGGAGAGGATCGCTTGCTACCTGAGCTATTCCATCCTCTCCGAGAGCACAGATACAATGGGAAGCTCAGAGGCCACATTGATACTTGTATTCCAACGCTCATTGACCGAAGACCTGGAGGAAGGCTGCATCGGTCTGTACGCCATCCGCGTGTTTCTAACGTTGATGATGCAGATGGAATACACAGATCAGACCGGCGAGGTCTGGAAATCGACTATTCGGAAGCAGCAGTACCAGCAGATTGTGTATTGGATTCTCAATGCGATGCAGAAAATGGCTTTTCGTCAAAACTTTGACGAGATCTTTCAAGTAATGGAGATTTGGATCGAGTCTCTAGACGCCCGAGAAAGCGAGTCGGATCATCCGTTCGTCTCTTGCATCATGAAAGAGCTTTTACTCCAATTTGTGGGCTTTTTAGTCGCATTAGCAGATGGAAAATCACATTCTCAAAGCGCTTCCGAGGAGTACATGCAGATTCCTGATAATGTGCGGCAAATCGCAGTGGAGCTGCTGGTCACTCTCGCCGAGAAAGCGCCTTCTACATGTCGTAAAGCCGGCCAGCGCTTCTTCGTCTCTCAGGTCTTCCCAGTAGCTTTCCGGATGATGCTAGAGCTCGACGATATCGATCGATGGAGCGTTTACTCGTGTGAAGAAGAGCTGTTATCGATCGGGTCGAATCCCATCTCCCACTTTGACGTCGGGTCTGAAGCATTGGATCGATTCGCACACGCACTCGGGCCAAAGCAATCGATTTCCACGTGTTTCGATCTGATGCAAAGTTACGTCTCTGACAGTGAGAATTGGCTCGCTCGTCATGCAGCTCTGGTCGGTATCTGTCAGATTCTCGACCTGCTAAACGCTGCTCAAGTGGACGTTGTGGTCAAACACATCTTCGCGATGGCGTACGATGCTCACCCCCGCGTTTGTTGCACAGCTTTGGACGTGATCGGGCAATTATCCATCGATCAGAGTCCTTATTTCCAGCAGCGATACCATCGCGACGCCACCACAATTCTCTCCAATAATCTAAAGCGAGTCGATTGTCCAAGACTTCAGGCGCATGCAGCCACCGCAATGCGTCAATTCATCGATCTAAGCACTCAAGAAATCCTCCAGTCTTACATGCAGCCGATTCTCCAGATCCTCTTCAACGTCTTAAATGAGAAGCCAGAGTCCCATCCTCTTACCACAAAACAAAGCGTCCAAGAACACATGATCACCGTTGTCTCGTCCATTGCGACGATCGCAGGCCCATCCTTTGCCGAGTATTACACAGTCATTGCGCCCGCTCTCGAGTCGATACTTCTCAATTGCCTCTCCACAATCCAAAGCCCAAAGAACGACATCAAAACCAGCGTCAAGAGAGGATCGCTCAACCTCGCTGGAGTCGCGTTGGAATGCATCACCACAAGCATTTTAGCGGTAGGCAAAAGCGTCTTCCAGACCGGTTCCTCGCGGATTTTGGAGATTATGACCGAGATGCAACACACGCCCGAGGTATCGACCTGTGAGTGCGTACGCACGTACCTGCTGCAAGCGTGGGCTCGCTGTTGTCAATGTCTAGGCCAGGATTTCGCACCATACCTTCCGATCGTAATGCCTCCTCTTCTGAGTCTCGCAACACAACAAGCAGAGACCGAAGTGGATCCATACGCCTTTGCCCGAGACGAGCACACGAGCGATCAAGACATTGAATTTGCTCACGTGAACGACAAATGTATCAGCATCCAAACGCTGGTCTTGGAAGAGAAGGTGACTGCATGCGAATTGCTTGTAGGGATGGTAAGCACTTTGAAGGAAGCTTTCTTCCCATTTGTGGAGCAGACCACACAAGTTCTAGCGCCATTACTCACCGACTCGATCCATTCCGACATTCGATCCGCCTCAGTGAACGCTCTTCCAGCGCTTCTTGAGTGTGTGATCTCCACATCGATTCAGAAACACTTGGATCCCGCACCGGAAGCGATCAAGCAAATGTACGATTTCACGCTGGGTCGTCTGGTGTCGGCATTAGTCTCCGAGCCGGAGACGGAGCTGGTGGTTGAAATGATCCATAGTATCAAAGTGTGCATGCTTGAGGTCGCTTCGTACTCGGTCGAGATCCCTCCTTCATTCCATGTGGCCATGGAGCTCAATCACGCGCAGACACATGAGCTTGTTCGAGGTCTTTTGTCTGTTTTCGGAGACACATTGCGTCGTCGAGCGATTCGGCGCACAGAGCTCGAGTCTGAAGAAGAGTCCGATACCGATGAGATCGTCAGCGTTCAGGAGACCATCACCACATGCGAAGACACAGAATACGACCAGGAAGTAGAGATTCAATTCCTTTTGGCAGATTGTTTGGGTCAAATCGCAAAATCGCAACAGACAAATTTTTTCCAAGTGTTTCAGACGACTTTGTGGGAAAACATTCGAGAAATGAGCGCGATCGATTGTCTTCCTCAGGATCGGAAATGGGCGTTGTACATCCTGGACGATGTGTTGGAATTCTGTCCACCGGAAAAGGTGAAATCTCATCTCCACACATTTGTTCCTCTGCTGCTGCAAGTTCTTCAGCAGAACAATGGATATGCCGATTTGATCCAAGCGGCCGCATACGGTCTGGGAATCTGTGCTTGCATCAGTGGGAACGATCTTCAGGCTCAGAAAATCTTTTCCGAGTTTGCAAAACCGACTTTCGATCTGTTGTATGAGATGCTTTCCAGAGACTTTGAAGATGGGAAGGATGCACAGAACGCCAGAGATAATGTCATTTCAGCTGTGGGACTGCTTCTGGAGCATCATGGAGGAGCACTGATCGATAGGAATGTGTCCGATCTCATTTTCGAGTATCTGGAATGGCTTCCGTTGTTGAGCGATTTGGAGGAATCCCATGAGGTGCTTTTGAGGCTTTGTGGGATGATTGAGCGTGGTTTCTTCGCGATCCAGAAAGATTGTCGTCTGGTACTCATTCGACTGACAAGAGTCTTTGCAAAGGTACAGTGTCATCAGGATCGATTTCAGGCCGCGTTGGGAGACGATAAAGTGGAGAAATTGCAACAGCGAATGCATCGGATTTTACTCTCATTCAGAGAAGCGTTTTCGACCGACTCGGAGATGCAAAATGTATGGCTGGCGATGTCGGAAGATGAACGAGTCGCATTGTCTGTCCTGTTGAGAAACTGATGCATCCAAAACCGAGAAAGAACAAGGAAAAGGATCCCATTTAATTTACCATACAAAAAAGCAGCAGAGGAAGCCAAACGCGTCGATATCAAGCGACTTTGGCGGGACATTCCGATTGGATTGGAGGTTTCTGGGTGTCCACTACATTCAATTCAGCGATCTCTTCCTCCTTTACGATTGGATTCTGTTGTTGAGCCACTACTCGCGCTCGAAGTCTTCCATTTTGCCGACTCATACGCATTGGAGCTTTGGATGTCGGAGTTTCCGACGCTTTCAGCATTTCCGATTGCGCCGGTGGAGGCAGCTGTCGTCGTACAAGACTTACAAATGCTTCATCCTACAGAAAAAGCGTCAATTTTCATCTTTCGGAAGCGATCATATACCCCCAGCGCTTTTCGAAGTATTTTCAAGCATTTCCGAGTCGCAATTTTCCCATCGACCGCTCGACAATTCAGAAGAAGACGCATCTCATCCAATACCGAGTCTTTCCTCTCGTTGATCATATCTACCAGCTCTTTGGATGAGATCTTCTCCATGCACATAAACGCGTATTGTGTCGCAGTGCTTGTCAATTGAGGGCTCTTCTTCTCTTTGGCTCCAGTTGATAGGAAAAGCTGGAGTACATACACACTTCCACACACTTGTACAATACTTTCGAGCACACGTGCAGTCAATTCTCGGATAAATTGCTTTTCGCTTCCAGTTCGAGCCAATAAAAGTGGAACCATTTCGCCTATCGAGCCACAAAGCGTCATAGAAAGCCCACTTCCAAGCAGAATACCAACCCAAAAAATCGATAGTATCGGCTTTCAAGTAGAAGACAATGTCTTCCAGGCACAAGAGTCCATTTCGGACCATCACAGAGCGGAGATTGGTGATGCTGGGGTACACGATCCATTTCAAGGCTTCAGGTCTGCGTAGACAATGAGATGAATAGCGGTATACAGAGCCTGCCACGTACAGCATTGGAAGGAGGCTTTGTGTGTTGTGGATCGCCACGCTTCGAAGCGCATTCAAACACTCAAATTCTTCGATCCAGAGGTTTTCAGGTACATTTTCTTGTTGTTTTATAGTGATACAATTTCGGATGGTTTGATTGGCGAATAATACGCATACTTTTGTGATCGTTTGCCGTGACTCGACTTGAACTTGATACAAGTCGCCTTGTGGTGCTCCATTTAAGGATTTTTCCTGATGATCGATTTCCACTTTAGCGGTGTTTTTCGGCAGCTTTTCGGTCATTTGTTTTGTGTTGGAAATCGATTTGTTTCGGGATGTTGCGCATGAAAATACATCACCCATCGGTGCGATTGGACAATGGGATCGTTTCGTGGTTGAAACCGTTTTATTTCGGTCGAGATATTTGCGTTTCAAATTGGTTGGTGGTGTCGAAAGCGCGGATTCTCCGCCGCGTTTCAGCGTATTTGGCGAATCAGAAGATGATGAAGATATTGTAAGCGATAACGTTGAGCAAGTAAGCGGTGACTGCCTCAATTTCGTCTCTGCTTTTGGCATAATGAATGCATAAATTGGGCGACAAAAGCGAGAAAAAAAAGGTCTCAATGGCACTTTTTTCTGCTGACTGACCTATAACTCAATATCCTTCATCATCACATACCCCCATACACCTCATAACCATAAAACACTCTAATAAGTTATCCCATCTCTTCGGTAATATCCATTTACCGGTACAGACACTCACGCCCAAGAGAACTTTTTGAAAAGGAAACTCTCCCCGCAATTCAAAGCACGCGATTGCATGTCTCGTTTCCGCGTTCAACCGCTTCAAACGATCCGCTCGTTCCGGAAAGCGCGTCAAAGCCTTTCGCCACAATCGACTTTGGGCTTTATACCGACTATGGGGGTACGTGTTTCCGCTCTCTTTTCCCCCTTACAGCGTCTACGTAGGGTCTCCATCAAGGTCATTTGGATCTCATTCGACGTGCGCGTTCGGAATGCGATACCATCGCTGTGAGCATTTTTGTAAATCCCTTGCAATTTGGACCGAAAGAAGACTTTGGAAGGTATCCGCGGACGTTGGAAGCGGATGTGGCGCTTTTGGAGAGCGAAAAAGTGGATTTATTGTTTACTCCGTCTATGAAGGAGATGATATCGTCTTCGAGTCGGTACGCTGCCTTTTGCATCGCTTTTTAGACTCATTTCCCATCAGCTTTGCAGTGGAGCCTCGAGGCTTTGAGTCGCTCGCGGAAGCAAAAATGCGGCCTGGACACTTTGAAGGCGTCGCAATGATCCTTATCAAGCTGTTCAACATTGTACGACCGACTCATGCATACTTTGGTCAGAAAGATGCCGCTCAATGCGTTTTGGTTCGTCATCTGATTGACGATTTCCATTTTGGCATTACCCCGAAATTCGTACCAGTGAGTCGCGAAGCCAATGGACTCGCTCGATCCACTCGGAATAAATATTTGAGCGAGGAAGCGCGTCGGAAAGCAGGGGTCATTTCTCGCGGTCTCGATCGCGCGAAAATCGCTTTTCAGACCGCGAGAAATATCTCCGCACAAAAAATCGAGCAATTGATTCGCGAGGAATTTGCAACAGAACCGCTCCTGACCGAAATCGAGTACATTTCTATCGCGAGTTTGGACGCCATGACTCCGATCGAGCATGTAAGCGATGGAGCGATCATTTCCGTAGCGGTTCGATTCGCAAATTGTCGTTTGATTGACGCCATTTTCCTAGAATGAAATGCGTCAAACTCACGCATTCTGTCGATTCCAGCACTATCCGTGAGCTACACCAAATGCAAATGCAATGACACAAGAGCGCGGTACAATGTTGAGAAAGTACATGGAACATGCAATTGGAGGAGATCACTTCATGGCTTTAAATTGTGCTGGAATGAAAATTTAGAATTCTGATGCGATGTATGCGTTCGCTTACCTTTTGGAGATAACTTTGGACGATGGAAATGATGGCTTCCCCATACTTTTTGACGCGAATTCGACCGACTCCATCGATCTCTGAGAGCTCCGTGCTGGTGGTCGGCACCGCATTGGCAATCGCAGCGATTCCTGAAGTTGGAAGGATGTGGTACGGCATCACATTAAAGTTGTCACAAACACTGGCTCTCCAATCTTTCAGCAATTGCGCCAACGCTTCCACGTGATGGCCGGGAATCCGTCGAGGTTGCGAGTCGGATGGCAATGGAACGATATTTACCGGAGACGCGGCTTCCGGGACGATTTTCTTCTGTTTCTTACGCTTTTGATCGATTCTCTCGAACGATTTCGTTTTTCGACGCGTTTTACAAATGAGATGAACGCGTTCGCCTCGTAAAAGATTGTTGGCATTACTTCCGCTGGTGAGGAATGTCGAAGTGAAGCCCATCGCATTCTTCTTATCCTATCATGGACATGAGCATCTCAGATACAGACAAGATTCACGGACCATTTCACTGAGATATTGCCGGAGAATCATGTGATAAATGACGCGTTCGATCTCACTTCGCTCGTATCGTCCTTTACCTCGACCAAACGCTTCCAACGATGTCATTTCATCCTTCTTGCGCTCCTTCCCTTTACTCAATTGCCCAAGAAACAGCTGAGACGCTTGAACGAGCGTGATGGATTCACAAGCTTCCTGCAGTTTTCGCACTAAAACGCGTGTGAGCAATGGAACGGCGAGGAATGGCTTGGTACCCATGTTCAAGATGGCGACACAATCGTCAGTGACGTCCGTTTTCTCGGTAATTCCTCCAGCATCGCGATTCTTGCAGTTGTCACATGTCGCGTGACATTCTCGACTATCGAAATGCTCGCCAAAGTACTCCAGCAAACTTGTTCTTCTGCACTCAATCTGCCGACATTTCGTCATGAAAATATCCAGCAGGATGGTACGACTCACCTGGTTCTCGCAGTACTCGATCATTCGTCGAAGATGATGGAAATGGACATTTCGATGCTGTAAATTGTCGCCATCTTTGGTTATGAGCTTCCGTCTACGTGACTACGAGTCGCATGAGTGCAGGAAGAGGAGTTTTATGGGCGTACCAAATCGGCAAACGAGTAATACAAAATGCAATGCGCCTCATATCCGTCACGACCCGCTCGTCCAGATTCCTACACATTTGTCACTTTCTGGAAGAGATGGAGATCGACGTACTTGATAGTAATGGGTCACCGACTGAGGAATCGTGTAATGGATGACGTAGCGGACATCTGGCTTGTTGATTCCCATACCAAATGCGATGGTTGCGACGATCAATTTGACATTCCCTTTACTCCATTCGTGATGTCGGAAGGAGCGATCTTCAGGCTCCAATCCCGCGTGGTAGAATGCGATGCGACTCGCACGTTTGGTGCCTTCGTATCCGAGCAATTTGATGAGTTTCTCAACTGTTTGCTCGCAATCTTTCTTGGACAAACTAAAGCCAATGCGTCAAAATGGAATGAAAATGGAGATAACGCACCAGTAAATGATCCCAGAATCTTGGCTGTGGTTTCGTACAAAGTCGGCGATCTCACTCAGAAAAGAAGAGCCCTTCTTCCGAACGTCGTAGGTCAGATTGGGTCTAAAAGCATCGTACTTGAGCACTTATATCATGGGAACCGATAGTACCGATTGAAGCTGGAGCGCGTGATGAACGGATTCTCGAGCTGCAGATTTTTGACGATATCCGCTTCCGTCTGACTATTTGCTGTGGCGGTGAGCGCCATAATGCGCACCTGAAGGACGTGAGTACAGACTCGAGAATGAGGCGCACATACCGATGGAAATTGTCGTCGAAGTTGACCGAGATTCATGTAATCTTTCCGGAAATCGTGACCCCATTGACTGATGCAATGTGCTTCATCGATAACGAATCTCGCGAGTTTGCTTCGATTTTCCAAGGATTCAAAAAGTTTGGTCAACATGCCGCTGGAAGCGATTTTCTCTGGTGTTACATATAACAATTTGATGCGATTTTGACTGGAGAAGAGTTCCGATACGATTGGTCTTTGGACCGTCTCGTAATCCTGCTCGCCATTCAAGTACGCCACACCGACATCCAGTGCTTGAAGCTGCTGCACTTGATCTTGGATCAAGGAGACAAGCGGGGAAATGACAACTGTAAGTCCATCGTCGACGCAAGCGGGAAGCTGATAACACAAGCTTTTGCCTCCTCCGGTTGGCATCAACACAAAGATATCGCGCTTCTCAAAGGCATTGTGGATAACGCGTTCTTGATTCGGACGAAAAGTTGTGTGCCCAAAGATATCGCGTAAAACTCCTTTTGCCTGAAGCATTTTGGCTCGCACGTTTGGACTCATTGCAATTGGGGACGTTTGCTCCGTTTGATCGCTTTGCATCGGATCTCTATGGATGGGATGTCTATGAATTGGATCGATTGTGGTCGCGGATCGTTGACGGAATTTCTGACCCAGCATTTCAAGCTCATTTTCTAGCTTGATTCGATCTTCTTGAAGTTTGGATGGAACGTTTCCATATAAACTCGCATCGTCACAAGCTTCTCGAGCTCCCCGTAAGCGTTCTCGAACGCGTTTAATCTGACTCAGCAAGTCTTCATTTGTCGAAACATCACTCGTTCTCATCCGCATCTCACTCTTTCTCGTCGCCATCTCACTCTGTCTCGGCAAAGTCTCATTCTCTATCGTCAAAGTCTCATGCTGTCTCATCGGCATCTCATTCTTTTTCGTGGGCTGAGGGTTTTGTGCTTTAGATAAACTCCATTTCTGGTGGTTGAGTGAGTCTCCGGCTTGTTTCTGGCGGTAATTTGCTACGAGAGCGTCCACATCGACTTGGTCAAAGAGCGTGTCATCGGTCTCTAATCGAGTTGGACTCTGTTCATTTCTTTGTATTGGAAATACTTTGGACTCTTCTGTGGTCAAATCGATGCATTCGGTGGGAATTTGGTGATCGTAAAGGCTCTGAGGCGTTGGAAGGAGTGCGGAGGCGGTCGTTGGGTCTGAGAATTGCTTAAAGAGTTTGATTTTTGATGCGCCGATGGAAATGAATTTCTTCAATTCGGAGGCGGAAATGGGAGCGCTAGAGGAGGAATGGGAGGATGTGGAAGGAGGAGACGAAAGGAATGACGTACGTGGTCGATTGTGGCGGTTTTTGTCGGGTTACATAGCGCTGAATGGCGTCGGAATTCAAGCAATGTTGCAACGCGTTGGAGCGCTTTTTCTACGGATGGAGAGGCGTTGAAAAGATGAGAGTTGTTGGGATCGATAGAGTAGATGAAGGTGTACCGTTTGTAACCATTCGATCTGTTCCGAGAGATTGTTTTTTGGCGCAATTGCCGCAGACTTTTGCATCGACTTCAACGTATTGGCGCTTCCCGCCGAAAGTGTCCGGTAATACCGGTAATAAAGGTATGGAGCTTTTCGGAAGAGATTGCATGGAATTAATAAAGCAATCGTCGTGGTGACATTACGACCGCTTTTGAGACATTAACAAAGCGATTTGGTCAGAAAAGCGATTTGCATTTCGGTTTTACGGATAACAAGTACAGTAGCGATCATTTTCAACAGTTTACGTGTGTCATACAAGCATACTCTATCCAGCTTTGTACACCATGATAGCCTTCTCATTGTAATAGAAAAATACGAAATTACGCGTGACATGGGTCACATAAGAGCCAAAGTTACGACCAATACACACGAGCCAGTATGCTTCCCACGTCGCATCGAGATGAGCCTTGACCTCTTCACAAACCTACATCATAGACACTTGAATGCTATTATTCTCAGACTATATATCTTTTGGAAACGCACCGTTAAGCCGCATTTCTCCCATCCATCCGCATCGTATTCTTTCAATTTCTTCGTAACAAGCTTGATCACATCTTCTAGAATATCGTCCTCCATATCACAAGGCATGCGCACAGTTGCGCCCCACATATGTTGCCAACTTGGTGCCTCACTCATTCCAACGCGATCTTGAGAGGTCACACGCAATTTGAGTGATGTACACCAATTTCATAATACAAGGAATTGATCGAACGTTCTGCAACATCCACAATTATCCAGAAAACGCCTTTTGTAAGCGTATTATCGCATCCAACTTCGACATCTTTGAAAGCATTTGCTCTTCGGTAGAATGACTCTCATGAAACGATATACTGTATCTGCTAATACACCTCTTTAAACGCATGTGCGCTCTCAACCGATACGCCACTACATCTCTTCACTTGCCGACGCAAAGCAATTCGATGACGCAAGCGAAATTGACGTTAAAAAGAGTTATCGGTATTCTGCGTCAAGTGTATAGAAGTAAATATCGCCCATACATCCTTCCGCGCTTTGAATATTTGCAAATGAGCAATATACAAACGCAGACGCAACGATAACAGACCGGTTGGAGACTGCGAATGTGATTCTCACCGTCATTCAAGAGCCCCCTGTTTAAATTGATTTCCGATAACAACGTATATATTTTCAGCTACACGATCAAAGTGGCAAAAGGCGAATACAGCGCTACTGGATGCGATTCGATGTAAAACCATAACATTATTCGATTAGGAATGCATCACAGCAACCGAAAAGCACAAATGCAAACGCTTGATCGCAGTCGGAGAGAATTCAGGTCGTTCAGGAATGATTGCGGGATTTTAAGGTTTTGGCGAGCGTCTCATTCATTTGCGATAGTCGACGTTGTATGTGACAAAGTGAACGATACAAAAGCACGTGGCGCTTCTGCTCATTCTGATCGTACGAATGCGTCTACCAACATCGTATCGCTCCTTAGAGATCCATGCCTGTGAATGGAATGTATTGGGATGATCGATTTCCAAATTTGAAGACCAAAAAGCAATTGAGAGAATGTATGATACAGGAAATCGCAAGTTTTTGGAGTTCGCTGATATCACTTGTGATATTGGCGTTAATGGATAGAGTATGTCTGAAATTGGAAAACCATTGGCTTTGTATGGTATCCATCGAGGTCAAATGAGGGACGGTCGAGATGATGGAGTGATGGTGATGGAGTGGACTATTTGCTCAGTGAAATTGCAATGGAATCGAGTCAACATTCTGGTGAGAAGCTGATGCCGTTTCTGGATATGTTGACATCTGTTTCAGGTCCACTTGAGCTTATGGAGCTATTAGAGGCATTGAAGGGAGGCTGTATCGTCAGTAATGGTGCGCCAACTCTAGCATATGAGTACATTGATCGAGTACGAGTGAAAAGCAGTCGACGTAGCGCCAGTTACAAGTGGGATCAGAGTGCTAGCTGCTGTGCTCGTTTGGAAGGACACTTGTTTGACACTGGATTGATCAATAAGATCCTGGATTTGGTCGAGTTGGAGCATGGCGATTTGCACTTGCTCGACTGTAAGATTCGACCGAGCAATTTTGATGGCGCAATCAGTAGCATATCGAGTGCGATATTGAGGTTGAATGCGGAGAAGAAGGAATGATTGGAAGCCTTATGTAGGATCCACATTGTCTGCTCTTTCATCGAAGAATCGAACGCTCTTACGACCGACGTTGATGGATACTCTGGTTCTCAATTTCAAACGCCAAAAAAGAAACGTCTTTTACGCTATCGTTCAAGCCCAAGAAATCGATTTTTGCCTAAGTGGTCTGGTTGCATCTCCTTTTTGGTCGAATATCTCTCACGCGATCCATTTCAACAAGTAAAGATCGTTTTTGGTGTAATTGGAGTTGCCGAGCACATCAAGAACACAATTCAAAGACCACACATACACGCTGTCCATCTGAATGTATTGGCGAATGATTTGGAATCAAAGCAATCAAGCAGTGAATCTGATTGCCTCGTATCAATCTTACCCGCATCCACGCACGATCGAATGCCCAATTTCTCTAGCTTTTCTCAATTATAAATGGCCACAGCGATTGATGGGTCTCCAGGAAGAAAGAGCCACATCTCCAAGCTCAGAACGCCAAAATACCAATTCGTTGTGAGCGTGGATTGGATCCCGGAATGAATCACATGAGCGGTGTCAAAGCTATCGACCAAGTGAAGACTTTAGGAGGTACAGTGATCTCATTCTCTTCTGTTTGGGGTGGTCTTCGTTCTCCGAAAGCAGCAGATATTCGTATTGGATATGAAAATCAGCTGGAGTCCTCGAGGTGTGCTGATTGCCGCTCTAATGCGGCTCGATACCGAACGAATGGCCAAGTTATCAATGTAAAAGGCCAAGAATTGCAGAGTGCGAGTGAAGCTGTTCATTTTCTTCTATCTTTGGCGCTAGAGCAGATTCCTTATGGAGATTCCCTTGTATATTGCGATCTGTATGGCATTCCACACGCTGAGACGCTGTTCAGAAGAACGTTGCGGACACTGGATGTTGTCGCATTCGGCTGAATTACAAAAGTTTGGGCTCTGACATCGACACGTCAGAGTCTTTGAATGTCGAAAGATGGCCACACAGAAGAAGCTTTCATTTGAACCAGGTGAGCGAGATATGGCGTTAAGGTCTCACGAATTCGGGACTCGATACGAAGATGGAACGATGGGGAAGCAGACAACGACATTTGTTGGATACAGATATGAAAATGGTGACACCATTATGGAGAAAACTGTCGGAATTACTGCTGTTACTGGTGTTCAGCTGATCCTGGAAAATGTCGTACGGAGCTGTGGCATGCTGTGGCGTGCTAATTCCAACCACAAGAGAGATCTTGAATCCCGCGTTTTTGCGTGTGGAAGCCGGAGGAATTGTCTTTGAAGAGAAATGCTTGGAATACCAGCGTTGATGCTGCTTAATCATGGCAAAAACATTGGATATTTCCATCTGAAAAGTGCGTAGTCTTCCCCTTCCGGCATTACTCCAGCTCGTCGGGCTATTCGTATCTGAGGAAATGATTTGGTGTTTGAATGGTTTCGGCAACGCGTTCCAGTTGCTCGCGCTTATTGCGTTTTGAGAATCGGTGGACATTTCATGTGAGAAGGTATGTCACCCTGGGCGCTACGTGAGCAGCAACTCATATTGAGACGAGCATTTTGGCTTTATTCAAATGGTGAACAATGTGCTGGAGGGATTATGGAGCCTTACGCTCATAGAGCGTTATACTGGAAATCAAATAACAAATAATTGGGGCGAGAAAATCATTCATTATATTGAATCATTTTGAATTGACTGGAGTACTGCTAAGACTAGACTTGGTACTCTGCATTATTTGATGGGAGCTATTTCTCCCACTGACTCGCCTTCAGTACGCGTACATGGTTTGCATCAGGTTGAGGCGAAACCTTCGGTAGGTATTGTTTGAATGCCTTCAAGGCCAAGGGAATCTTTGCCATGACATCCGGTGCTAGTTTATCCACCGCTTCTTTGCTACGTGCGTAGAATGTTAGTTCTTCTTATCTCAATTTTATATGATTGTCTTACTTGTATGTTGTGATGAGATGATAGGGTACATCTTTGGTTTCTATTGTACCTTCAATGATACGTTCCATCCAGGCCACATCGTCTGCATTTGGATAGCGAGTTGTCGTTCTTCTATATAGGCGGATTAGATTTCTTTATCCCGAATTTCTTTATAAATTTTACTCTTTGAAAGTTATGAGAACTGTAGTGTTATAGGCCAACGTGAGCGATCCAGAACTTTAAAATGAAAGTTTAGTATCCATACCCATTTTCTTTCATAATACTTACTACAAGTGTAATTTTGCTGGATTACTGCCGTAAATAAGACTTATGCCGCTCAACTCAGGTCTACATAAACAATGTTAGCCATGTTTCGTTTCATTCATTCTTCCTTACACTTCAGTGACTTGGTCGTTCAGTAAACGCGAAACCGTCAAGTCTCGCTGACCTCGAAACGTTCCCGTTGCTCTTGGCTGATAGAGTACATGTAGCTTATCGTTGGAGATGTCAGAAGACGCCACTTTCCCATTCAAATCCAAGGCCAATGCAGACAACAGCAGTAGAAGCGGAACCGATAGCATCGACTTGGCCATAATCACTTGGGGGGAATATTGAAAAAGTAAGAATGAGGTGCTATCGACCGAATAGTTGTGCTGCCGTATCCAGCAATTTCTCAAATTCGAGGTTGTTCTATTTACATGAAAATTGTCGCATAATCACATGGAAAAAACTATCATCTTCGATGGAATTTTGGAACCTAGAAATTTCAATGCGCAATTTTACTAGAATCGAATGATAGATACCGTTACCCTTGGCTCATCAGAGACGTAAAAGAAGACGTGCTTTTAGTCAATCAGCAATAGCAATTAACAAGGTCAGGTGACCCATTATAGCTTGTAATGGACGCAGTTTGGCTCCCAGCAAATCAACGTGTTGTATGCGTGCAGAAGCCATAGATAAGCGGCGATCCAGCTCACAGATGCAGAATCTAATTCACACACTGCTTAAAGATGACCTAGAAATGACACGTCTGACTGCTCAGCTTGGGTGGGGTCGTTTTCGGCAAATGTGTGCGCGACTTGAAAGCATATGCTTTTGCTTTATGCTTTCTTTATCAAGGTATCGAAACAGATGCTTTTGGTGCTAGATTGAATTAATTTGAATTAGTCCTCTTGCAAATTACAGAATCCCGTAATAAATGGTATACTGCAAGTATAATTATTATGGGTTATGACAGTAGCTGTACGCATGTGCACATGGCTCCATTTCCGCTATTAATTGACTTAATGCTATACAGAGAATAATAGCACTTTTAATATCTTCAATAAACGTTCGTGGAATGACATTTTATTTTTCCCACCCGTTCTGTTGCATGGAATTGCTCTTTTTAAGCAGTATAGCTTTTATAGAACATTCAAGCACCTGCACCCATTAGAGCGCTCGATTTAGAACTCTCATCTGATTCGCGATTGAGGAAAATGCGTGTCCTGCATGACAATCATCTGGGATTTTGAATGAGCGTATTTTCTCCTCGCATTGGTCTCGGGTGGTTTCGATAGATTAAGACCAATGAAGTTTGAGTTCTCATGTAGTGGCATTGAACGCATTCCAGTATCCCAGGGTATGCCTAGCCTTCAATTCAAGTCAATCATGGTGGCTGTGGTCTCGGTTTTGCGGGACAGAGTTTGGATTTCAGCAAGATCGATTGGAGCGAAACACAATCACACGACTCTTATTTGACAACACGCATGCTGGTGCTTTCTTTCGTGTCCAGGAGTGAGGATAAAGCAATGTTAAATAGACAGAGCTTTTCCATCCTTTCTCATGTTCTTTTCATTAAGTTGTTACCACGGTCTAATAAGTCGACTTTTGCTTTAATAAGCCTTGAAAAATAAGCTGAAGATTCTATGATTGCTTTTGCCGATACGATTGGGCACTATCGATGATTGAGATTGCAGAATGCGTCCTCGTAGATTGGATTGAGCTATTCTCCCTAGCCTTGATAAGAGATCTGGGGCCGCTAAATAGCAAAGCAACGAGTCTAAAGTAGTCGCACAGATGCAGAGTCATTCATACATATAATATATTACATCCGTTGTGACTCTGCATCGCGATACATCAGACAGGAGTAAGCTGCTCAATTCATCAACTTCTCAATCGCGCCGCTCAGACATAGTTCCCATATACCTTGAATGCAGAAATAGCTCATTAGCTGCATCTCAGTGAGATTTCGGGGACTTTCTCGCCATCGTGCAATGTCTCTCTTACATAAAGTGAGTACTTCCAACTCCGTGTTCATTTGCATCCAAAAGCATTTAGAAATGAGCTCTCGCCGTAAAAAACTTGCCAATTTGCTCAGAGTCGACTACTTTTAGATTCGAGCGTTGCGTTATGAAGCTCTGATCTAAATCGAGATGTTGCGTACCATACTTTCGACTTCATGACGCTCGATCAAGCTCAAGTCGTCTCGGAGGTTGCGATAGCAACATTCCAGCGTTTCTGGCGGGCGAGCAGAGACGCCAAAAACAAAGACAATCAATGTATCAAATCGACAGAATTACAATCGCTGCTACTGGACCAGCCAAAGCTCCGACAGTTGGACGAACTGGATGAAAAGTATCGAGAACAGATGCGAATTCTCCAGCATCAGAGCTTTATTTTAACAGCAAAACGGAACGAAATTCAGGAGCAGCAAAATCGAGAGAAAGAAACACAAAATGTCATCCGCCAGGCCGCGAAAAAGCGACAAAAAGAGTATTTGGAGTATCAGAAGAAAACACTTTCACAAAAAGCGGCCGAGCGCAAGGAATATGAAGAACAGCTTCGACTTCGCATTTTGAAGCAATTGAGTCCTCCAAAACCGAAATTTGATCGACGAACGAGTCTTGTCGCTTCATCCTCTTTGGAGAAGAAGCCTCCCGCTGAGAAGAAGCCTCCTACAGTCCTGACACCGCGTAGAACATCACAGGAAGATGCAGACTTTATCACAGCCCGAATCATGCAAAAGAAGAATCAACTCGAGCATCGACAACGTGTCGTGGCACTCTACGCTCAAGATCTGACTCCTCTTGTCGACGGGAAGAAACCCAAGCGCCTCGCAGCTTTACGAACAGAACAGGTAAAGCCACCATTCGATTCTTCCCGTCGGATGAAGAAGACAAGTAAGACTACAAAAGCTTCCAATTCGAAAGCTTCGTTGACCCAAAGCCCAGAGGACAACTCCAACGAGGATCAGAACTCCATACCTCTAGTTCCAGAGATCCGATCGCTTGCGTGGATGGAGCGAATCACTCGAGAAGTTGGAATTTCACTCGATTGAGCGCCTCTTCCAGCAGACCAATGTACTGAAAAACATCCAATATTTTTGACATGAAAATTAATTGCAAGCTACCGCCTACGTCTCCCAATTAAGTGTGCGCTCTACCGCCTTTTTCCACATTCTCATCAGCTCGGAACGCTTTTCTTCAGAGAAATTGGGTTCCCACGTCGCACTCACATTGAAATTCACACGTAATTCGTCTTCATTTTTCCAGAAATTCACTGCCAACCCCGCCGCATACGCCGCACCCAACGCGGTCGTTTCGAGGATCTGAGGCTTGAGCACTTGCACATTCAAAAGATCAGATTGAAATTGCATCAGTAATTCATTCACAACCATTCCTCCATCGACTTTTAGCGCAGTGAGCTTCATATCTGCATCCGATTCCATCGCTTCCACAACTTCTTTCGTCTGATACGCAGTAGCTTCCAACGCAGCACGAGCGATATGATCTCTTGTAGCAAAAGCAGTGAGACCAACCAATACGCCTCGGGCATCTTCACGCCAATATGGAGCAAAAAGGCCAGAGAATGCTGGAACAAGGTACACTCCTCCATTATCGGGGACATTCCTTGCAAGCTCTTCAATCTGAGCGACATTGGAGATCATTTTCAAATTGTCACGTATCCATTGAACGAGTGCACCAGTGTATGCGATGGATCCTTCCAGCGCGTACATCGGAGGCTGGGCTCCAATTTTATACGCAATTGTTGTGAGTAAGCCTTTAGTGGATGGAGACTTTGTACTTCCAGTATTCATCATGAAGAAGCATCCGGTTCCGTATGTGTTTTTGGCTTCTCCAGCGCCAAAGCAAGTTTGTCCAAAGAGCGCTGCATGCTGATCGCCGAGAACGCCGGCGATGGGAATATTAGGGAGACAGGTATTAGGGTGTGCGGAAAAATAAATTTCAGAGGAAGATCGGATTTCAGGGAGTATGCGTTTTGGGAGGTTCATAAAATCTAGGATGGAGTCGTCCCAATTTAGTGTGTCAAGATTCATAAGATTGGTACGTGAGGCGTTGGTTACGTCGGTGAGATGTAGACCACCTTGTGTACCACCACTCAAGTGCCATAGGAGCCAGGTGTCAACTGTACCAAATAGTAGGAGTCCTTCTTCGGCTTTGGCTCGCGCGCCTGGAATAGTGTCGAGTATCCACTTTAATTTAGACGATGAAAAGTAAGTGGAAAGTGGAAGACCGGTAACCTCTCGTAATCTATCTTGTCCTAGTTTCGGAAACGCGGTGGACGGAGTATCCTTAAATTGCTGCACGATTTCATGCGTGCGTCCGTCGTGCCACACAATTGCGTTACAAACGGGTTTACCGGTTGTCTTATCCCAAACGATGGTCGTTTCTCGTTGGTTTGTTATACCCACCGCCTTTAACTGATATGAACTGATTCCGCTTGTTTTTAACGTGTTTGTAATACATTCCTGGACGTTTTTCCAGATTTCTTCAGGATCCTGCTCACTCCAGCCGGGGTGTGGGTATATCTGTTCATGTTCGATCTGTTGGCTTGCGACGATATCGCCCGAATGATCAAAAATGATGAAACGAGTGCTTGTGGTTCCTTGGTCGATCGATCCGATGTATTCCCTCACACTCATTCTAATTATAGAGCGATGAGCCTATCAGAATCGATTTCGTTTTTTTCCATGGTTTGAGGCAGTGTCTCCCCGCACTTTTTCCTCGTTTTCTCGCATGGTACACCACGGAAGAGTAACTGACTCACAACCACTTTTGTGCCAAAACGCATTTAACTAGACTTACGCACCAACATATGCTGAGTCATAAGTTTTGGATGCTATGATAATTGATCGAAATCCGTATGAAATCACTGTGGTCTTACTCATTGCGACAGGGTTTGCATGTGTATTGGTTTTAGTATGGCGACAAAGTACGCATTGGTTATGTTTACAACGGATTTGTTGCAAATGTTTCGAACATATCAGAAATCAGACATCGGATTTCAGAATACGTCAACGGTACGATCCCGCCGATCTGCGGACTATCCAGGAGTTGCGTTCAGCGGAGAGTCAGCCACGCGCGAGTGAAGGGAATGGAAATCGATTCCGTCAAGCATTACGACTTGCGGCCTGGCGTCAAGATATCAGTCGACAGCAAGCGCGGGATTGTAATTCTATTACAAAACTGAGTCGAGTCGGAGAAATCGCAACTTCGGAAACGATACAAATAACAAGTGTTGCGGATTCTGCTCTCATTGGTTCTGATCGAGATGACGGAGCCAATGAATTCAAAGCGTTTGATGAAGTAGTGAGCGATGAAAGCCACGTTTTGTACATACGTTGTCTAGATACACCAAGACTAAGTACGTTTGCATCGTGTTAGATTGGTACAAGCTCCTAACCTTAGTATACGTTAGTATTCCGCTGTTAACGCTTGCGGAATGTGCACTGGGAGAACTGTTGATTGATAGAAAGTTGCTGCGAGTATGAATATCGTTGTAGACGAGAGAAACGTCGGTCTTTACTCATTTGCTTATAACAGCTATACACTCACACTCAAAGCTCAGTTTGAGGGAGACAGCGCCACTTACTTGCCACTTCTTGATTCTGATGGTTGGAAGCGTCTTGAGAAAATAAGCGCGTGTAGTATCCTCATGAGGGTGTACCTAGTGAGCAAGTTTGCAAACCAGAAATTCAATGAATGACATCAGCTGTTAAATGTCCTTTTCACCGGTTGTATCATTCTTTAATTTTGAAAGCGCATAGGAAACCGTTAAAAGGATGTGCTTCCCGTTCGGTTTGGTTGTGACTAATCGCGGTAATGCGACCACTGACGCATGTGCAACACTATTTCTACGAATAAGCAGCGAGTATATCGCGGTCGTCATAAATAGAACGTGACTGATGCGGTAATACATTCCTGTGAAACCTAATAAAACCAAAAGAGGACAACACGCTCTTTACACACGACAGTAGTGTACACTCATCAAAGCTGGATGAGGGTGTCTCATGAACGGCCAAAATTTGAGCGCAACGCCCTCAGTCTTCTTTGAGTAATAAAAGACCTTATCCTGTTGCCATTCGAATATTGTAATTATTACACACAGACGCAAGTGACAAGGACCATGTCGGTTTCCTATAGTAACTATATGGTCGTACTTGCGCGAAGGACCATCGCGCTGCCGATTTAGTGCGTCAGGTGAGCTCAATACCATCCCGCATTTCCCCATCCTCATCGGGAAAGAAAGTACGTGTTCCTCATAATTGTAGCCCTTCTTGAGGATGAGCCATTTCCAAGTACGCTCGCGCATCCATATCTTCTGTTCCTCGTGAGGCCAAATCGTTTACGAGGATGTAATATACTTCCTGCGCATTAGGAAACTCTCTCATATTGAACGGGGGCCGAATTAAAATTCGCGCATGAATACTACCCTGATGACAAATGGTCACTTTGGTGGCAAGAATACTCCTATTAACTGATATATACCGTAAGATAGCCTTTTTTTCGAAACCTTTTCTTACACGAGGACACTACAACAAACTTTTTAATCTGATCCTCTTATTTACTTCATTTCCTCATCAAAAACGCTTTATCTGACAGACTGATTAGGTAAACCAGTTGAGACCTTGAATTAAATGTAAAGAATCGAAGTGAGGAGAAGTATTCCACCAATCAATGGGTCTGAGTAACAAGCAAGAGGAATTTCGTAGCAAGCACTCATTGTTTATTGCGCTCGCCTTTCGTCATTACTATGAATCACTCAATATTATCCGAGTCCTCCGCTTATTTATATCCATTCTCAAGCAGTGAGAAAGCGTTCGAGTTCAATCAAGGCATTGACCACATGCCACCCACACAAAATATATCAGCATACTCCATCTTACCGACCTCTCCATACTTTCAACGCTTATCCGATTACTCGCTTCCATTTTCCTTGGAAACGGACTCATTTGGTGTTGAGGATTTATTTCCCTCGGACTTGACTCAATATGTTATGAGTGACGCTTATTCTTGTGGCGAAAGACACACGACCACAAGTTATACACAAAATCCAAGTCAATTGGAGTCACAACCAACTACGATTCGATGCGCACAAAAGAAAATAACGCATTCCTCAAGTGCGTGTGCACCAGAACCTTCAAGCATTGATACGCAACCACACATTCGGTACAGTGGGTGCAAAAGAGGACGACCGCTACTTTATGTGACTGCATCGTCAAAACGCGAAAGACACAACGAAAACGAGCGACAACGAGTTCAGAAGAAAAAGGCAAGTTTCCTCATTGCGTACTTTGTAAATTATATCTAAATTACTATTCTGTACAGAAACAAATCGGAGAAATGCGTGAAACATTGCGATTGTTACAAGAGAAACGGAATAAATTACTCAGCATCCAATGTACAAAACGCTCGAATCAAAACGTATCTTACCGTTACCTCTGGGAACAGTACTCACTCCTCATGAAAAAAACCGACTTATTAAAAGAGGAGCAATTTCAACTAGGATTTGCAGTATGGGAATCTCGTGCAAGACTCATTATTAGTATGTCATCCTCAAAAACGCGCTCCCGATGAGTTTTATTCACGTATGTAATATATCACAAACAAATTGTATTTTTCCATTGAATTACATCCAGCACTCGGATGGTTGACACAATATTCCCATACTCAATCTCAATACAACAAACCGAATCCTTCTCATCCCTCCTCTTCAATCAATTTCAATTGCGCTTCTCCGAAAAGTGTCTTCGCCCATGAGCTCTCAAACTCCTCTGGCGATCCTTCTGAGCCCACCAAATTGTGCTTTGCTTCTCCATTGAGTCGTTCCCATGAGCTTTGGAGCTTTTTCACATCGATTTCGCGCTCGTGAATAGCTTTTAATCGTCCATTAGAGTCTTCGAATCGGCGCCGAGTGCTTTTCACACGACGACCTTGATGGTCCAAAATAGATGAGGTGGAGAAGGAGTAGTTGGAGAAGCGTTTGTGAGTATTGAGTGACTCCGAATCGTTTGGGTTTTAAGGATTTTGCTCCTCTTCCATCTCCAAATCTTTAAAAAAAGCATCGACTTCGCATGTGTTTCGAGCGGCAAATGGCGATATTTTGGAAAGCATTTGATTAGGGATGTTGTCAGAATTCATTATGGCTTGCTCCAGGGACGCCATTGAGTCCCAATGACGCGATTGAACGGATTCCCAAAGACTTTGCATTACACTTTTTCTACTTGAAATGTACTCTGCGGAATTTGAACTGTTGTGAGCGATGGAGCGTTCTGATGAATTGAGACATTGTTGATATAGATAGAGGAACGCCAAAAGTATATGTGAGTAGCTTTTTTCGCATTGAATTGTCGCAAATGGAAACGAACGACGCTCTCAAAGTAACTCCATTTTCGCGGCCTTTGCGCTTTTGCGACGATTTGTCGCAAGGGTGTTAAAATAGGATACCGCTCGGTTGAAAGTAGGCGAACCACATTAATTAGTGCTGTAGGCAAAATCTTGGAAGTAAAGTGGCGCACACGAAATTATTATACTAAAAGGTATCAGGCCAGATTATGGCCTACGACCAGTTTTGGCCGATAATCCGCAGTAGCCAATCAAATGCTAGAGCTGACAACTCTGAGCGATCTGATTGGCTTGTTTAACGAATGGGTCAGTTCATAGCCGCCCACACGCGTCAAACGCAGGTTGATCACATACTGCAACGACGCACGATGAAGAAGAGAAAGGTCTATAGCCACGACGATCTCGCGAAGGCTGTCACTGCTCGTGAACGTGGTATGTCGTGGGACACTGTTCGCGAGTTATTACCCACAATTCCAGAAAGAACGATCCGCCGCCGCGCTACCCAACAGCGCTCTGGTATGACAACAAGAAGAACCGGACCATCGCCCGTTCTTTCCCAAGAAATTGAAGACGACCTCCAGACGTGCATCGTAGGGATGCAGCGAGAGGGTCTCCCTGTTACGCGTGAGATGGTACTCAGCAACGCGAACGAGGCGTACCGCGTGCTTTACAGTCCCGCGCGATCGGCTGGCCTCCTGGGCGACGGATGGGTTAAGCGATTCTTTTCCCGTCACCCCAAGCCTTCACTCAGAGTCCCTCAAGTGATTACTTGCGCACGCAACCAAGTCCGACAAGAGAATCTCGATCATCTTCTGAATCAGCTGATTAAGCACGCGATCGAGCGCAAACTAGCCAACGACCGCGTTTTTGATGTGGACGAGACGGGATTTGGTCAGAAAACGAAGTCAAGGAAAGTCATCGCTGTGCGTGGACCCAAGAACGTTTGGACAAAGTGCATCGACATGAGCTTCCACCTGACGCTAGTCGCCTGTGTTAGTGCCTCCGGATCGTGTCTGCCGCCACTCTTCCTGCTTCCAGGCCAACGTTTGAATCGTGACATCCTGAGTGAGTGCTCCGTCCTTGGTGCTACACTTGCCGTCGCTCCGAAGGCGTTCATGAACCAAGCTATCTTCGTCAAGTGGTTGGAGCACTTTGCAGCAAGCGTACCCAGCAGCATCATTCGACCACTGCTGCTCATCTATGACGGCTGTGCAAGCCATTACAGCAAGAGAATCGTTGAGAAGGCGATCGAGATGAAGATTATTCTACTTCTTCTTCCTCCAAACTCCACACACATCTTGCAGCCCTTAGATGTCTCTGTGTTCAAGCCCTTCAAGACCAGCCTGCGTCGCTCCATGGACCGCTTCATGATCGATGAAGATGTGTCGAGTTTGACGAAGAAACAAGCAATCTCATTAGCATCGAGCGCGTGGCAAAATGGTGTGCTTGCCAAGCCAGATAATGTGATTTCTGGCTTTGTCAGCACTGGCCTTTGGCCAATCTCAGCACCCAAGATGCGTGCACGTAGAGAATTATACGCCGATGGAGGTGTTAAAAACGGAAGCGTACCAAGCAACCCGGTGTGGCTCACAGTACGACAAGAGCGCCGTACGGAGGTACTCTTCCTTCCCAAGCCGTCAACGAAATGCAAATGAAAGCGCAAGACAGTCAACATGCTTGATCGCATCATGACTCAAGAACAGTTGCAGCAGATCGAGGAATACAATTGAGTTTTGTATTAGATTTGTAACGGCCATAAACTGACCCATTCGTGAAAAATCCGGTATTTTTGCCTCTTTGCTCTGTTCCATAACTTTCTTATATTTGATTTTTAAGAAATATGGTTTGCTGCAACGGGTAGCCGCGGTCTTCCCATTTCTTTTAAGCTATTTCGGAACCAAAAAAATCGAAAAGCGAAGTCAGCATTTAATTTTAGCTAAAATATACGAATCCCGGCCATAAACCGGTCTCATACCTTACAGTATAATTCTTTTGGTATTCTCGAATACAGTAAACGAATGTTTGAAGTGTAAGATATCTGAAGTGAGAGCACGTTTGTCCTGGGAGATTATGATATGAAGGCGTTTGCAATCATTGCTCTATTGAATGCAATCTCTTAGTAAAGCTGTGTATATAGTAGGCTCCATAGTGAAGGAATCCTTACGTAGCTATAGTGTGCACTAAGACAATATGAAGCTAGCTTTAGAATTGCCAAGCTTCAGAGAATATCATCTGTTTTAGAGGAGTAATCCCTTGAAGCTGAATAGAAATATAAGAAAGATGAAATAATCCAAGTAGAGAGATTTCACAGTAGGAAGCATAAGAGGAGTAATTAGTGACAGTAATGATGTTGGCCGAGACCGTAGAACACGTGTGGTGGTCTCCGGACTAGACTATTCGGGGCCCTTGATCAGAGGACAGGAATAATCCGGAAACACTAGTTCTGTAGTAGAAAGCAAAAATATAGTATCTATTCAAATGTAAAAGGTCCTTAGTTCACTGTACTCGATAGTCTAAGCCTTTACGCAAATGCCGCCCTTTCCTAAGGGTCGCTCATAGGCGCCGGTTGGGAATTGATTTCCATTTAACCATCACTATCCACCACAACACGACAAGTAAGATAGGAGGATATTCTTCGAAATAGAATATTTCAACTACTACAAGCTCGGACAGATCGAAAATCGATTGCGGGAATTCTCGTATCGGGCTGAAGGAGAACAAGATCTCCTAAATAAAATCCCCGAGATTTCTTCCAGTGGTAAATGGAGAGCAATCCCAAACCACGCGAGCTGGTACTGTCCTGAAGACGAGACTGAATTGATGGCATACTACATTGAAGGAAGCTGTCTATGTACCTCAATTGTAGCAGAAATTTTTGTCGATTACATTGTTGACTGAAAAGAAAATCAGAGCTTGGTTCCGCGAAACAAGCTGATGGTACTTTAAAGGAAGAACTCATTGTCAAAGTTTAGGAACTCGTGAGCTTTTCATCACTTCAGGTCAGAAGGTAAAAGGTGAGTGTGCGGCGGCGCATATTATAATACGTGAAAATCAGCAAGAATTGTTGATGAAAAAAACTCTGACAAAACGTGATAAATCGAAGTTCTGCGAATCCAAATCATCAACAGCCAAGACCAAGCATCGCAGCAACGTTATGGGACCTATACACAATATACTATACATGTTCTTTGAACTCAACGAGGTGTTTGGTCGCACAAATCATGAATAATTCGTTGTATTCGGACGCACATTAGGGATGCATGCATCAAATGCTCATTTTTATATTCGACAAATATGGTGTTCATAGCTACCCATCTAAACCTAAATTGTGGTCCGGGCGTAGCTCAAAGGCAAACGGAATGAGAATGCTCGATGCTGTTGGCGCAACGTTTTCGAATAAAGTCAAACGAAAAACGTCGGGGACGTAAGTACTTTGCTTCATGTTTGTGAGTGTCAGACGAGACGAAGGTTTTTCGTTTTAGGAAATGGTCTCGGGGATGTGATGGTATCTCGCCCAGCTCACATGCAAGAAGTATAAAGAGCACAATATGTGGACGGAATCGTCGATGATGTGAACGCTAATTTACTAATCTGATTGAGTATCCGAAGAAGTAACGACTTACCACCCTCACGCGCCTGATGAGACACAGGAAATATATCTAAATGTTCTCCATAGAAGGATAAACAATCTCGATAGAGCCAGCGAGTTGGCATTTAATAACTTGGGACCTAGTGACTTTTGCGCGCACCGAGTTTAACGACGCATAATGATCAGGAATAGAAGCGTTTGTAGGCTGCAACATTAAAATCATTCAATGAAATCGTCGAATCAAGATGGATTGATGAGAGGAAGTTGGGCTTTCTTCCGAAAGTCGAAAAGCCTAATTACATCAATGAATATTACATGCGCACTTGTGGTATGAGCATTCGTCGATTCCACACATATGCGAACAAAAAACAAGCAAAAAGAAAGCTGTGAGAAGCCACAACAATATCACAAAAAAGGTAAATGATTTTGAGCATTTTATCTACTGAAGGAGATTAGTTGGCCTCTACCATCTGAGATTTTGACATGTCTAAACCGCTACCGTTGCCCAGGTTTAAAAGCTATGATTTCAGACAATAATCACTGCGATCAATTCTCCTGAGCAAGTATCAGGCTGGAAATGATTATGAGCCTTCGATTACACTTGTATGATGCTCAGTGATATCTTCCAACCGGAATGATATGAAAGCTACGCATTATAGGCTGGAATAGCGGAAGCGATGCATAAACCCTCCGTAAACAGTCTTCGTCTCAAGCCGATGCATAGAGAAGGCAAATGTTCAAGTTGCGAAGTGGCCGATATTGCTACCCGAGCTTTCGTAGGGGCGACGAACAAATCAGCTTAACGCATCCTTGGAAGATATCTCCTTTATTTCTCATTATTTTTGCTAGGACCAGTCATTGACCACTTGTTAGGCACCTAGCTGTGGTCTAGTTGCTTTGACAGCATATCCCGCTATTCAATGTGAGTATAGCTTGACAAATACATATGGTTTGCGGAATAAGTCAGCAAAACGCGTTTTTTGCTCTAATTTTTCCATTCTCCCTTTTTGAAGCACCACCCCGGCAATGTCCTTTGCTGCATGGACTTTGCCACATTTGGCCAAATTCATTTCATTTATTTCAGCATTTGCTTTCCAAATAAGTGTCCGTTTATCCATGTGAACAAGTTTGATGGGAACATTGTCGAATTTTCTTTCAGAAGAAGAAATACTTGACACCTGTCTGAATAAAACTTCTTGCGGTTTAATCCGGATACAATAAACACGTATTCTAGATCTTCATCAACGCCAGTACTTCCAAGGGATATACCAATAAACATAGCCATATACATAATCCGAAAAAGACCCAAAGGATAGCGATGAGTGTTATGAACCATCTCTCAATTGTGATAACGATGTACAACCCCGGGATTTTTGTTTAATCCAAATTCGCTTTGTATGTTAAAATGAACAGTGACCTAAGTCAAAGAGAAGGGCCTTCTTTCCAACTTGATTTATTTTCTGAACACATGGATTTGTTCCCGTTAGACAGTGGGCAACGACGTTGATGCGCCAGTTGTTGTATACTTGCGGTAAGGACAAAAAAAGCACGCTTAGAGCATGGAGCAAGACCTAGAACCAGGGCCTCTTGCTGAAATTCTCGCTTCAAAGGATAGATAAGCTGATATATCGTCAAGAACTCAGCGAATTTATTAAGTAGCATCCGGCTTTTGCCGCAAATTGTCGAATAGAAAATATCGCAACTCGTAGCTCCTAACGTGGTTCTAGAAGAGGTCAAAGTGGTACAAACAGAAAATAAATTCAGAAAAAAACTTCAATTTTCTCCCACTGCAATTCTATTTGTCTGAACGCTAGCACTCGTGTCCACCTCTCTTGAACAGAGCCATATATTCCGAATGACTCTCTTTGATGGAAACTAATCCATCCATGAATTTGTCATACATTTGTCGTTCCTATCCCAAGCATAAGGCGTTTTTTGTTTCATAGAGCACCTCCAGCATAAGGTCTGAGCTCTCTGTGTCTCAACAAACTCGTATTCTAATGGCGACTTTATACTCTTCTAAGCCATCTACCCCAGGGCAATCGCTCTTAAGCATGACATTCGAGCTCAGAGCCTTCCAAACAACAAAGAACGAGTGCCATTATCGCTTACTAAACCTCTCCTCGGTTCTCACTTTATTATTAAGTAGTTCTCAGGCTATTCTTTTCTCATACATGTCGCTGTGCATCCATCAGGAAGCCTACACATTCCTTCATCCATCCGCAACAGTATAAAAGCACTTATCCCTTATTATCACCTCGAAATTCACCTTTAAAAGCCCTAGAAATAGTTGCCAAAAACCAGCATACTGATTCCAAGACATTTAAACCGAACTTATTCTTCAAACAGGCGATGCGGAAGCCGTTATGACCATTCAAGACGCAAGTACGTGTCCATTTACGAGCTACGAGACGCTCAATTTGCTTTAGATAGAGAATGTACCAATTCAGTGAGTTTTCACGATACAATCGACGTGGAAGGCAGTCAAATAACATCAAGAGCGAGAGCATTAACTAACGCCGAGCAAGAAGACTTTGAGGCCTCGAAATTGACACTCGACCACCCGCCTTCCTCCACCACCACACCACGACTCACAAGCAATGAGGATAGCCTTAGGGAGCCTGTGGTCGCTCTCACATCCTCCACACCGCAACAGAATGCTTCTAAAAGCGTCGGTCCGATGGATTTCGAGATGCTTTGCATCATTGGTCTCGGGGCCTTTGGCAAGGTACTCCATGTACTTGTGATATGATGGAGACTCACTGTGCATGACAAGGTCGTCCAAGTACGACACAAACAGACTCAAGAGATCCTGGCCATGAAGGTACTCGTTTTCGCCTTGAAAAATGGGTCTGAATCAGATTTTCTCGATAGATTGTGTCGAATACTGTCATTGTGAAGAAGAATTCGGTCGCGTATTTGCAGGCTGAACGCGATATTATGACAAAGATCAATCATCCGTTCCTCGTGAGCCTTCGATACGCCTTTCAGACCGCCTCCAGCGTGTACCTGGTGATGCCATTTGTCGCTGGTGGGGAGTTATTTCACCATTTATCCAAACAAGGCTTACTCCTGGAGGTATTCTCTCCGCATTCTTCCGCTTCTCGTATCCTATTGACGCTGGGTACTAGGACACTGCGATATTTTACGCAGCGGAAATCGTGTTGGCGCTGGATCACTTGCATTCTCAAGGAATCATTCATAGGTATACTGCTTCTTTTCCATGAGAACTCGGCCATTGACCTCGTTTTTCTGCAGAGATCTCAAGCCGGAGAACGTATTGATGGATGACGATGGACACATCCGTTTGACTGATTTTGGACTGGCGAAAGAAATGGCTCATGCAAGTCGCATAAACTTTCAATTTCGCTCGTTGTGACGCTCTTCATTCTAGGAGGAAGACTCGACCAAAACAATGTGTGGAACAAACGGTACGTCGCTCCATTTCCACGTGAGAAACCTCAAATTTTGTGTAGAGTATATGGCGCCTGAAATGATCCGAGGACGATCGTACAACAAAGCTGTGGACTTCTGGGCTCTAGGAGCGCTCATCTATGAGATGGTGACTGGGTATCCTCCATTCGTTCACAAAAATAAGAAAAAACTGCACCAAAAGATCCTCAACGAAAAGGTACGCAATCAATAGTATTCGCTTCATCTGACATTTGCTCCTGACTCAGCTCTTCTTACCGAAATGGCTGCGATCCGAGACGCATTCCATCATTAAACAGCTTTTAGAGCGGAATGTGGACAAACGTTTGGGCTCTGGGAAATCCAATATGTTCCAAGTGAAAGGCGTTCAGGCGATAAAGGACCACGCGTTCTTCAGGAGTGTGGATTGGCACAAGTTGGCTCGGAAACAACTCACGCCGCCCATCAAGCCGAATCTCGAGAGCAGTTGTGACACTGTGAACTTCTCCGAGGAGTTTACAACGCTCGCAGTGGGTCGAATGAGTCGTCTGGATACTTGTAGCGATGATAAGAAGCTTTTTGATCGATTCTCATTCTGTGCAGAGGAGTATCGTACGTTTGCCCAAGTCGTAGCCGAGCCTTCTTGAGAGCATTTCTGAATATATTATGCTTTTGATTGACTCCAAATATCATTGAAAAGATGAGCGGCGATGGCTTCCCACGTGGTGAATCGCTCGATTTGCGGATGGAAATGGAAAAGAGCTCGAGCCGATCGACTCGGATGGAGTAAGATGAGTCTGAGGAAGCGAATGGATCTCTCCGCGTCGCTCTCATTCGCATTGGCGCAATACTTCTGCCAGTATGTGGTCGACATACTCAATTTCCACAAGTCTCGATCGCCGTGCTACAGAATAAAATCAGATGAGAACCTCTTAGACGGTATCTTCGTACCAGAGCAGCAAAGAACACGGGGATGAGGTCGTAGATGGGATCTCCAGTCTTTGCATCCGCGAAATCGATCACCAGTATGGGAAACCACATATGAAGGGCAGCGTATTCACTCGATCGATTCGGCTTCATTTCTGCGTTGTCAATGTCGTCCGTATCGGAGTCGCTGCTGGATGCACTGCTGATCTCCCACATGTCCGAGGCTTTATGGGATCCCGATATTTCAGCCCGTGTGCCTCCAGAGGCTTTTTCATGGAGCTTGTCAAATTGAAATTGCGCCACGAGCGGCTGCGAGGTCTCCAGTCTTCCCAAAATGTTCTCACTGGTCAGATCGCCGTGCAAAAGCACCGGATCAAGGTAACGAGCGTGCATTATATCCCAGGCACTGGGAGGTAGCAGATCCTTTACAATGGCTTCCGAGGTGGCCTGAGGAAGAAACTGCTCCAATTGTTTCAAGAGATGCGTTGGAAGCACATTTTCTTTCATGTGAACTAGGTGAAGAAGACGTCAGGCGATATAGAGAATGAGAAGGTAAGCGTACAGGCAAAACTTCGCCTTCGTTGACGCAACAAGTAGTGGATGTACCAGGCCCAAGTCGATTTGGATTGGCCGTAAACCCCTCGACCGTATGCTGTGATCGAGGTGGCGTGTAGTGCCGGCAGAAATACTTCACTGATCCAATTGGCCGCATACGTCCAGCATTCTGATGTCATTCCGCCGCTTTTCACCACACGCTCGAGCCCAATCAAGTCTTTTTGGAATTCGAGCACGATATACGGCCAACGCCAATAGCTTCCATGGAGTACTCTGCGGCTTCTTTTCCTCCTTTTCGTATTGTGGTGTGTGTCATTGTCTTCCCATTCAACGTCCGATTCATCGACATCCTCAAAGCTCATCAGATGTCCCGAGTCGTAAAAGCGAGCAATCATCGACAAAAGACTTTGATTCTGTCGCATTGCGTGGTACGTCGCTGCTTCGATCTTGAAGGGCTCCTCCAAAGCTGCTCGTAATGACATTGCGTTCTTCACTTGATGCAATTGGAGGAGATTGGGGTCACTCGTGTCATTTTGGGTCTCTTTGGTTTGAGGCTGTTGGGAGAGATATGTTTTGATGTCGATCTCACTCCATTCTTGGTTGTGATGGCTGAAGAATTTGATGAGGATACGCTCACTGATTGCAAATGTGGGGTTCACCCGGGACGTTAGCGATCGAATTTGGCGTTGCGAAACACGCCACCAATCCTCTTTGGCGTCCGAATACGTGAAATGTCGTTTGAATACACTTCGTATGGCGCGTTTCCAGTGAATCACGCTGGAAAAGCTGTTTGTTTGTGCTTCGGAGCTGGTAAAACCATACATTTGCGGCATGTCTAAGAGTCGAAACACTTCGTCGGCTTCAGGTCGAACTTTTGAGCACAACGAACGGAATTTGTGGAGTAAGTGGCCTTTGTTCTTCGTGTGTAGCGTCCCGCTTGCTTCTGTGTCTTGGAGGAAAGCCATCAAATTATGCGAATCCACAAAGTTTTGTGTCACAGCGATCGTGAGCTCTAAATTCAGAACGAGATGCCACCATCCATTAGGAACGTATATCGTCTCTCCGGGTTCTTGTATGACTTCATAAGGCTTCTCATGCGGCTTTAGAGTCGGGTAAACGCGCAGGTACCACGCCAGCGATGTCATGTTGAGTGCGTGGTCAGACGCAGTAGAAGCCTTCTTTCGAGCGAATCGATTCGATGGTGTAAAGCTAATTCCGGGAGGTGGATGGCCTGGTGGGTAAATGGCCCATCGCTTCCTCCCTTTGATCAACGCATTCCATGCAGAAGTTTGGCCTGGATCCGTATGCCACGACGCGCCCGAACGTTCCGGCCCGATCACCAGCCAGCGAAAATCGGGTCTTTTGGGTGGACTGAGAGGTTTCTTTGTCATTTTGGCTCTCTCTCGCTTTTCCGCATGAAGTTTAGCCGCCAAACTGAGATAATCTTGTTCAAATACTCCAAGTGTTTCGACCTGATAATCGTCCAGCAAAGCGGGTATTTTCTCCCCAAAGTCCGAGTCGAAAATGTAAAGCGGCGTCTCGTCCTTTTGGTGATTCGCATACGTAAAGTAATCCGCAAATGTCATCTGCATATTGGAGGAACTGGTGCTGGGAAGGTCCAAATTGTGGGAGACTCGAAGCCTTGCTGAAGGAATCTTTGTACTCTCTCCATTGAATCGCTTTATCAGCTTTTCGGGTGTCCACTATCAGGTGACAATTGAATATCGATACTGAATGACCTGATCGACTTACATCTTTTGTAGCTTTCCATGTTCTGGTCGCATTTTGCAGGATGAAAGGTACCTCATTATAATTTCTGTAGAAAGCGTGCGATTTACCTACAAACTTGCTAGAAGATGGGTCTTACTGATAGAAAGCTACTGGATCTTCTAATGTGTCAATATCGACGACAGCAAGTGCGTCACGGGCAGGTTGGATCCAGTCCAAATTCAGGTTGTGGAGACTCATATGACATCGGTACCATCGACCTGTGAGGAAAGGAGACTCGAAAGTAGGAAAGTTGACACGCGATGGAGAGAGGCTTCTCGTGCAGCGATGACGAGGTCTCATTGTCGTCCATCTCCAGCTGGTTTGGAAGAGAAAGTTTCCACCGTGTTGGGTCAAGCAGTGAAGCATCCACATTGGTTCTTCTCGGGTAAAGATGTAAAATACTAATCCGACAAATCAGTGAAATTTGAAGCTTACAAAGAAAAGAGAATTACCCGAATTGACCAGTGATAGTGTCTGCAACTCCTCGGTCGAGAAAAACAATAAAAGGTAGGCAAAAAGCTCATCGTGAATGTGCTGAAACACACTTTGTTGGAAGGCCGCCTGGTAATGCATTAATGGCTCAGAAATGTCGGATGGCTGAATGGTGCGATTGGTTAAAAGTAGTGCTAGAGATACTTTGAAGCGTGATAGAAATGGAGTCTTTCATCGATCGGTTCTTTGAGGGTAAAATGTACTTTTCATTGAGATACTTTATTGTAAAGGAATGATAATCTCCTTCGATACAACAAGACAAAAGAAAGAAGTGTATACATCGTAATAGCGAAAGTTGGGTGCCACAATAGTACCTTTGAAAGTGTGATAGAAATGCATCGCTGAAAGCGTATTTCGAGACCAAAAACGTATAGAAACCAAGCGTATAAGAAAAGGTGATCAAACTGATTACCAAGTCGCCTTCTATCGTAACTAGTTCCTTCTCCTCGGGAGCATTACTGGAGATGTGGTAATCGAAAACAGAACTCTGTAATCTGCACAGAGGCGTGTTATGACCCGCAACAGTTCAGCCACCCACTTACATTCAGAAGAGGCTTGAAACGCTTTAAATCCGGCTCAAAGGCCGTTCAAACCTCTTCGAGATAATCCAGCTTTCACGCCGTGCCAGATTGGCATTTTCGTGGAAAGAATGGCACAGTATAGGATCACTCTTTGCTCAAAGTAGTTGATGTGCACATTTTTCGTGAAGATTGAAAGGTTTCGAAATACTTACGGTATGTAGTCATACTTTGTGTATACTTCCTGACGACAAAGAGACAAATCGCGTTCCCACGACGTGGTGTTCAGCGTATTGATTGATACGTGCATCCAAATAGCATGAAGCATCGTGCAGATTATTCAGCTCAAATAAATTATGATAGAGACACTATCCATATTTCCTTTATATCGTGGCGTCAACAGCTTCTCATAATTAACCGAATGTAGTTCCAACACTCTGGTAGTGTAGGAAGCTTGGACATTTAGCCGCTGGAGGTCATCTCCAACTGACGCTGTTAAACGCCTTTTTTGCTACATTGTAGCTGTAAGTGTAACTGCGAGCTTTCTGACCCACTGCTACATGACATGTTGAATTTGACGTTTTTCTGAATAAACCGTCAATTTAGCAGAGATGTAGCAACACAGATATATGGGTGTATCCGATGTGTACCACATTATACTCCGAAGCTGTATTTCCTTTGCCAGCACCGCAGTGTGGAAATGGTGATCAAGGCGAAGACTGGAAGGAGGGCGAAGACCCCACGCTTGTGCGAGCGTGGTGGCAATCGCGAAGGACCCCCACGGGCAACGAGCAGCGAGCCGAACATTTTGGGATCATGTGCATAGCTGGCCGATGCTACCACACTCTATTAACAAGATTGCGGCACGCCATTGAAACAAGTGACCTGCTGGGAGCTGCTAGAGTATTCCCAGAAATGGAGAGATCTTACCGATTCCAACAAAGGAGGCTATTGTAACATGCTTCACTGTGTTGTATCACTAACTTTGGCTGATTTACAGTACGCAGAAGTGCCACAGACGTAGCCGACCTGGTGAAAGTAGGTCTCAATAAACAAGATCAACCCAGTTCAGCGGCTCAATGATGCAGATCCCAGTGATAACTATTCCAGCCGGCCAATCGGTCGTCATGGGGCAAAGCACCAGGCACGGCAAGCTGAAATCGGCACGGCGATCGCCAAAAGCCTTACGAGTGCCGCCAAGAGCAGCACCAAATTGACAGTGGTAACAAAGCAGAATAATTCCACTGTCGAGAAGCTTTCTGATCTCAGCGACTTGCTGCAAATAATCCGATCATGTGCACGAGCGTCGAAGTCCTGGATGAATTTGCCCCTTTATACTTCTATATGCCACAAAATCGTCGTATCCTCCGAGATTTGCTTCAACAAGAACGAGAATTGGGCTCGCACAAGTTGTCACCAAGGAGAAATATGCTCGATTACATTCTTGCTTGACTGATACTGCAGCTCACTAATTCAAATAGCTTTGTAGGATTGATACAGCTCAAAAATGCGCGGTGTGCGCTTGTATAGAAGCTGTGACAACATTGTGGGCTATGCCCACCATGGGCAACGCTGGATCAGGCAATCTACGATTTTCAAGTAAAGAAGAAGAGGTATGGAGGTTCTGTCTAGCACACATATCGAAACTGTGTTCGTCTTAGTCGCTTTCGTTCTCGATCGCCATTTGGCGCAAGATGACGCATTCTTTCATAATCTACACCATATCTTAGCTTCATTCAGACTTGAACATTGATGAAATCTAAATATCTTGTGTTAGTACACAGTTAGGATGGGCTAACGTAGCTACGTTGGGTATCTTAGCATCGCTAGCGCAAGGACGTTGGTTACTCTTAGTAATACACTCCTCTATATGCCTGACCTTTGCTGTGATCAACGCTGAGAAGCACCTACAAGCACGGAAGCCGTATGGAATCGAAGCGTTGGAACTGAGAGAAGATCAAAGTTAACTTTAGTTCAACTATGCTCGAGGTTGGGTGATGAGCAGCGAGCCCATGTACACAGCTGTCGCGACGGATTCGGAAAAGAGGAAGGTGCGGCTGGAACGAAGAAGATTAGATCCCGCAGGACCGTTTGTTGGGAACTTGACGGAGGATAGGGTGTGACAGTTAACGGGAGATGTTGATATGGTGGATGTTTCTGGAGATAATCGCATTTACCGACAGACGTCGCGAGATAAGCGTGAGTTCGTCAAAACATATCAGGCGTATTACAATACAATAATCTGTCGGAAGGTGGATTTTCATGCACCTGCCGTTACAGAGGATCTCGGCGCGGTGGTTTCGTATCCACTTTAAAAAAGAAAAAGTCACACGACGAAAATACAAGGGAGGGTAGCGTCGTAGGAAGAGGGAAATAACGAGCAGGTATAATAAAATCACTTCTATATTTGTCACTTATCGCTAAAGTAGCTTCTTCCCTAAGCATAAACACTTTGACAGGTTATGAGCCCAACCCATGGATCAAGCTGCC
Organism: Albugo laibachii; assembly: GCA_902706625.1. Lineage (NCBI taxonomy): Eukaryota > Oomycota > Peronosporomycetes > Albuginales > Albuginaceae > Albugo > Albugo laibachii. The sequence goes on along the minus strand of CACSLJ010000217.1, from coordinate 6,231 downwards.
GAAGATCACGTTAAAGCGCCAGCCGCAACACATGCCAACGACGACGGAACCAGTATGGCTTCCAGCGAGGGCGAGGGTATGGCTGGACTGCTGGATTTGGTAGCCGAGCTGAATAGCGATATCGGAGCTCTCCTGACCAGGCTTGAAGCTCGAAGAACCGAGGATGACCAAGCTTCGTTCGTGTCCGACGGCAGCAGCACCTTTCGCGCGTATACGGAGGCGCGAGCGAGACATGGCCGACAAATGACGTTATCCTCGCTCGAAGACAAAGTCATGCCAGCTTCAGTGCGACAGCACGCTGCAGGAAATGTGAATCAGCGCATGGAAAGATCAGGCGATAGACAAGGAACACCTATCCATCCACCGTGGGACACAGGATATAGACAGGTGCCAGCACAGACGTATTTCTCGGTGCAGAGACTTCTGCAGATCAGAGGTCTGAAAGTTGTCATCGACAATTTTGATGGCAAGGAAGTGTAACCCGGCCTCGGGTCAGAATTTGGACCCTGGGAGAAAAGGTTTTTGCGGCAGATAAATATCGCTGAAGTCCTTAGTGGTTATACTTGGAATGAGGAGATCAAAATGGATGTCCCCGGTCGGCATTTAACCGGTAAAGCGTTCCAGCATTCCACAGCCATGTGGTCATCTGGTATAACGAGAATCTTGAGGTGTGGTACTCGATGAACAGAATGAGCACTAAGTTATGTACAAGAACTTCGAAGTTGCAAGCTTTCAAGTTGCTTTCGTCAAAGAAGAAGGAGAACGCTTCGTGGAACGACCATATGCTGTATCTGATGGCTCTGAGCGATGCTGCAGCGGGGTGTCACGATCAAGTACTTGAAAGCATTGCTAAGTTTGCTACCCCTTCAAGTGAATCTCAAAGTGTGCTCCTGGCGAGATTCAACCCTCAGCGAGAAGACTATCTTCGCCAGGCGGGAAGTTGTTCATCTCGCTCAGCTGAACAATGCGAGTCTTCGGTTGGAAAACAAACCATCTGTGATCACGGTCAAAACCACTGGTATTGGGCGGTATGAATCAATCCAGAACGCCAACGGAAGAAACCAGGCGCCTGTTTTAAGTGTGGCAAAGAAGGCCAACACAAGCGCGATTGCAAGAGTGAAGCCATGAAAGACTTTACGATGGCTGTTGTGCGAGGAATATACGCAACCTGCAAATGGATATTGATAGGGGGTCAAGTCATCACCTGGTGACGACTGCTTCACAGATTTATGATGCAGTTGAATGTGACGAGTAATGCCTCGTCCCTAACGGAGAGAGTCTGAAGATGCATCTCAAAGGTAGTGCCAATTTTTTGGTTCGCTTCGACGATGACGTTCATCGAATCAAGCTTCGCGACGTATACTGCTCGCAAATCTCCCATGAAACATTATATCATACGGAAGAATCGAGGAGTGAGGGTACGAGCTTCGTTACGACGGGCACCATCGATCAATGGTCCGACGCAGCGATGGGCTTAAGATTTTCGATGTTGAATAAGATTATAGCAATGTATGCGCTGTGCGCGTCATCGCAGACGATGCAGAACCGTGTACTACTGTTGGGATTGTAGTAAAAGGCTGAGGAGTGCATAGATTAGACATCCACTGGGCTTCTAGATTCACCATCCCTGACGCACAAGCAGGAAGCCTACTGAACTTACAATTGCTCTTTGCTCATCTGTCTTTCGACACCATCGAGCTGATGGCAAGTGACCTAGCGAGCGGTATCTTGCTCACAGAAAAATCAATACCGGCTTGTTGAACGTGCGCATAGCGGAAGCAAAAACGTAACAATCAACCACTAAGGGACACGGGTGTAACGCCCTTATCGACCGTGTGGGAGGCGCCATGCAGTGAGATCAAGGAAATTATAACGCCGGTTGATAGGTGCGGAAACAGATACCTAATCAACTTTGTTGATTACAAAAGCAACTACTGCGTTTTTTTTTTGGCGAAAGACAAGACGCAGGATGATTTCATGGTGGAGTTCGCAGTGGGCCCTCCGGAAAAAGCTCCTCCCTCAAAGTGCAGATAAAGAAGGGAACGGACCCGGTGATTGCAAGATCCAGACGTTATGCACCATTACACAGAGATGAACCGAAGGAGCATATATCCAGTCTGATAATACACAATTTGGTGTATCGGAATCCCGAATCACGATAGGGTAGCGCGCCTCGAATTGTTTCAAACAAAGAAGTCGGAAGTTATCGAATGACGGTGGATCTACGTGTAGTGAACGCATTGACAATTCCAATGGCTTGGCCAATGCCACATTTGGAAGTGGTTCTCGATTGGACAAGCTGCTACTTTTCGCTGAATTGCTTTCGTATCTACTGGTAATTGCCTCTATATGAAAGCAGTCGTGATTATTTAACGGGAGAAGCACCACATGGACTTTATACAGGAAAACGATTTATTATAGGTTCAACAGATGCTTTAGCCTTGCACAGCAGGTCTCTGAGAGAGTGTTCAAACCGGTTCTGAATCAGGGAGCTCAGATATGGCTAGACTATATTTTGGGATATGCTGGAACAGAAGCGAAACTGCTTGATGTTATGGAAACCGTTCTCGTAAGATGTGAGATATTCGGGGTGAGGCTCCATCCCAAAAAATGCTTTTTTTCCTCTTTCGAAACTGTGTGGTGCGGAAAGAACATCTCAGGGAAAGGAGTGAGTCATTGCGCCGAACAAGTATGCGAAATGAGACGACCAATCACTGCTGCGGATCTTCAGCTAGGGTTTTGAATTGGATGCGCAACAATATACCAAACTAATCAAACATGGTTGAAGCTCTTCAGAATTTGTTGGAACAAGCCATAACAGTGGCGGAAAAGCAGAAAAAGTGTAAACCAGTGCAAGTTCGATTGGATGAACATAGATGGGATGGACAGCATGACCAGTCTTTTAAGTTGACATAAAACGCTCTCTGAACAATGTACCGTTGGCGCACCCGAAGGATGATTGGGAAGTATGTGTCTATACGGACGCCTCTTAAGATCACTCGGGATCTATTGTTACTCATGTGAGACTGGGAGAGGTGGAGAAGCCACGGTGATCAAGACCATCTACCACTCGCATTTATTATTGGATCTTTCAAAGGAGCCTCAGCGCGTTGGGTGACGGTGGAGAAAGTAGCTTTCGTCATTGTGGAGACGTGTAAGCGATTGGAGTATCTACTACTCCGAGGGAAAGGGTTCCAACTTTTACTGATAACAGGAACTTGAAATTTATATTCGATCCAAAAGCGTGAACAAGGCCATTGCGAGATATAAAGCTGACAAGCTTCAACGATGGGCCATGATATTGCAAACCTTCCATCATGTAATCGAAGATGTATCCGGGGATGAAAACGCTTGGGGATATATGCTATCCCTCTGGGGATCGGCAATAAAATTAGGGCGACAAAATAACGAACAGGTGTCATGCCCTTGCTGTGGAAAACAAGGTATCGCCTCTGGAAGATACTGCGTTTGAATGGCCTTCGTTGGATGAAATCGGTGTCCTACAATAAAATTCAAGTGGGAGCAGAACCCCGTCCGAATTTTCATCAAAGGAAGACCAAAGCGGGCGGGGGGCACTAGTTGATACGAGCGATCGTATCTGGATTCCAGATAGTGTCGTCAATATGCAGCAGCTGCTTTGTATTGTCTCTCATGCGGGATCTGCAGGTCATCGGGAACTAGCGACGACATTCCAGACATTGTCAAAGCATGTCACGTGGAGCTCGATGGGTCGCGATATTAAGGAATTTGTTCTCCGTTGCTTGAACTGCCTACTATCGCGAGGTGAAAGATGTCCTCTCATTAATAAAATAATGTGGAAAATAGCATAGTTTGGTTTGATGCATCTACTTTGGGAACATTTGGGGAAACTTCGAGAGCCACCAAACCGAATGAAAATATTCTTCATTTGGATTTTTTTGTCTATGCCTGCAGGTATTAAAGGATACCGTTATGCCCTCGTATTGAATGATGACATGAGCGGGTTTTGTGAATTCATTCCCAGTATGATGGCCAATATGGATGTCACCGTGGCAGCAATACTGGATTGTTTTAAGAGATATGAATCGGTCTCGGTATGGGTGTTTGACACTGGTTTACGTTTCAAGAATGAAGCCATGGCGAAACTTTCGAAGCTTCTACGCAAAAAACACTATTTCGTGACCGCATACTGCCCGTGGGTAAATAGGTCGCTCGAAGTACTCAAGCTTCAGTTACTTAAGACGATGAGGTGTCTTTTGAGCGAGAGAAAATGGAATATTGCGAAATGGCATTGTATATTTTCAGTGTCAATCGTCGGTATTTAACTACCATCTTTTCGGTTAAATGGGTTCACACCGTTATGGGATTTACGACATTGCCAGCCAGAGATCCTATAGTGGGAGAACGAGCTCCAAGACCACTCGGTGCGGCGTTAAGGGCAACCAAACCCAATGAAGTCTTGTATTCGATGCCGAAGGCCAGCGACGGATTCAAATACATCCTAGTTTCAAAGGATGGTATGAGTGGATTCTGTGAACTGATTCCGTGGAAACAAGCCAATGCGGAAGCTGTTGTGCATTAAGTGGTGGATTAGTTCAAACGTTAAGTAGCGAACCGTGTAATCCTTCGTGTTATAAAAGTATGCGCAATGAACTGAGGATACCTTTCAACAAGTGGAACGAATTGCTATCAATAATGCAAGACTCAGTGAATTTCCAGCCATCAGCGAGACTGAATGATGTGGCACCAGCGACTCCTTTCTTGGCGTTGCCTACAATCACCCCATGGCATTATTTTACTCTAAAAAATATCGGAGAGAATTCCAACACAGGACGGAAGCACAAATAGCTTCAGAAAAACTACATTTATTGCGGACTTAAGTGTATTCACCGACGACATGCACAAACACTTGATTTCCTTTGCTGACAATAAATACCAGGGCGAGCGGAAACACTTTTCCACGAGGAAAGTCGTCAAAAAAAGCCCAAATTTGGAGAATGGGAATTTTGTCCTCGTTGTTCGTGCTTCGATCCGGCAGGAAAAAATGTCGCTCCAATGAAAAGGGCCGTGTAGGGTGGTTGGAATAAAGAAGAGTGGTTCTACGATGTACAAACGCTGTGTGAACCTTTACAGACATCCACTCACCACATCTCGCGTCTCAAGCTGTATGCCGAACACGAATTTTGGAAACGTGGAGGACTTAATTCCACAGGCAGTGTATACTCACGATTTCTTTCCAGTGGAAACGTTACTGCAATGTCGCCAGGTTGCTGGTGTCTGGCAGCTATTGGTGAAATGGAGTGGGTTTGATCTGCACGAAGCGACGTGGGAATCTATCGACTTTCTTGTGCTGGACGTCCCAGCGTTGTACTGGTACTACTCAAGATCCTGACGTGATTAACAGCCTGACCAGTGACAGTGATTTTCAGGCGGTTCCAAACTTACGTGGGCATGAAACTACAGGACATTTCAGCCCATACATGTGGAGGGGAAGTGCTGGGTATGGTACCCCATTCCCGTTAGTAGGCGGGCCCTGTCGTAAGTAGGCAGAGTTCAACGGTAGTCAGGCTGAAAGATATACCGGTAGAACGATTTATCGGTAAAGAGTAAGTAGAATAAAAGATATCATCAATCTAAAAGTCTCGACGCTAAAAATTGCTGGGCAGTAGAGATTCGAAAGCTCGAAGATACAACAGTCGTCGAGTTCCTGACTTGATAGCGCCCTTTTTGTCCTTGTTGCTTGGGCATCGTCATAGTTGAATGCCAAAGATCCTTATGATGGTCAGCGGAATAGACTACTCGAGGCTTAGAATAGCGAGTATAGTGAACTAAGGACCTTTTACATTGTATAGATACTTTTATTTTTGCTTTCTACTTCGGACTAGTGTTTCCAGATTATTCCTTCCCTCTGATCTAGGGCGTCGAGTTTTCACAAGGGTCGCTCGCAGGCGCTGGTTTTTAATTGATTTCCAGTTAACCACCACAGTATATTAGCCTTCAAGCCGCCACAATAGCATTCGAACCTTCATGGTCAGATGTTGGCATTTGCCTCTCAGGCTGCAGGCGTGCGCTGCCGACATTAAAACACGAAAACTTATCTCGATGTAATTGTTCATTGTGGCATGACACAGAATTGAATGAAATCTTGAGTCAACTCGCTTACCATCTTCACGATAATTCTGTGCAGTATGTCGTGCCAGCAAGGTACTCTTCCTTCTGCGCATGAAATCACCTCGCGAAATAGATTATGGG
>CACSLJ010000216.1:0-44607 GCA_902706625.1 Albugo laibachii | reverse complement strand
CCTATCAGGACGATTACGAGACGGGGCGGAACCAGTGCGATGCAAGGCACGAAAACATCCCCCAGAGAATCGTGATTTTATGGAGAAGCACATCAAAGAACTATTCGAGGCGGGTTTGATTTACAAAAACAAGAGAAGTCGCTGGTGCTGTACACCCCTTGTTGTAAAAAAGCGCGGGATAAACCAGTTCCACATGACGGCTGACGTACAACAGGTCAACGATAGGACGGAACGTATGGTGTGGCCAATTCCGATGATGGAAGTCATAATGGAGAATTTGAAGGGAGTGAAAGCTTTCTTTTCGCTCGATTTCTTCAAGGTCTACTGGCAATTCCCACTGCAAAAAACAAGTCAGGAATATTTTTCGTTCTTGACTGATTCGGGAGTCTATTATACTCCACGAGAGTCTTAATGGGTGGTATGACTTGCAAAAAAGCTGACTATCTTCTGCATCGTCTAGATGGTTTTAAATTATAAACCGACCATCGGAATCTCTGTTATATATTCAGTCCGCAACGTGTGGTGGCAAAGATTCCCAAGTATACGGCAGATAAGTTACACAGATGGGCGATACTTCTCATGGGTTTCGATTACAGGATCAAGGATATACCCGGTGAGAACAACGTGTGAGCGGATTTATTATCGCGATGGGGGTCCTCGCCAAAATCGGTCGCAGCGTTCATTTATAACTCAATCAGCAGGTGTACCCTCACAGCCATGCTCTGCCAGAACCAATTGGAGCCTTACTTATCGTGAACGCACCGACGTCCCCAATGCTACAATCGGGTTTTGATTTCCCTGCTACAAGCAAGATTCGACGCACACACAGGTCCGCAATAGCGGATAATCCAAATTAAGCATCGGACTTGCGGATGGATTCCAATGGTCGTCTGTGATACAGCGCGTCCAAGATTGTTATTCTAAGTCATGCAACTGGCCGGTGTCTAAGAATATGAATCATCGCGCATTTTGGAGTGGGTGGTCACCGTGGGTCCTAAACAACATACGGTATCATTGCGGAGCGGTTTACTTGGTAAGATATGCGAAAGGATGTCGATTTTTTTGTTGGATGATGTTTGCATTGTGCAAGTAACGGACTTGCCACCGTGCCACGTCCTATGGGAGAGGCATTACACGCCGAAAAACCAAACGAGCTAATCCATTTCGATTTTGTACATATGGAGAGAGTTCCTCCGGAGCGAGCTATGCCAGCAAATACTGTCTCCTGGAGCCATGCCGGGCAGCGGATGCCGCTACCTGTGCTGATGCACTTTTACGATTGTTTTTATTATTTCGCGTGTGTGAATATTGGGTTTCCGATCAAGGTACACATTCTCTGAATGCGGTGATCAACGATATGAAGAGGACTCTTGAAGCGAATCACCATTTCACCACTATACGCTGTCCTTGGGCAAATGGTACAGTTGAGCGGCTTATGCGAGAGATTTTGAGGTGCACCCGAGTACTTCTCAATGCGTGGAGACTACAACCTTTCCATTGGTGTCGTGTCCTTCCGGCTGTGCAGCTCATTCTGAATCATAGTCCCTCCTCTACGATGCACAACGTCCCTCCGATTACAGCTATGACCGGTCTCACTGCAATGAAACTCAAAGATCGCATCGTGCTGCAGTCAGATCCAATTATCGTCCCTTCGTTGCAAGATGTTTTCAGACGTCAACGAGCTCACCTTGAAAGCCTTGCTATGGCTCTCAATAATATGCACAGGATGACTGTGGATTCGAATCGCAAACGGCGGCAGCAGCAGTGGGACGTACAATCGAAGAAACCAAATGTGCAAATGGCAAATTTCGACATTGGCGACTATGTCCCATATACGGATGTCTGTACCCACGCCAAAAGCAAGCTACGGATGAAATGGAAATCCAGCAGAAATCACAGCAACCGTATCAAATTGGATTTATGAAATGCGGAAACTTCTAACACATCAAACCCGTGAATTCCATGCATCAAGGCTAAAGTTTTATGCTGACAGTGACCTCAACGTCTGCGGGAATTTTATGCAGATGGTGGCCCACAATTCGGAATGACATGTCGTGGAAAAATTTCGTGGTCACAGGTTCCTCCGCACTTCGGCGAGTTATGACCTACTAGCATCTTGGCGTGGACTGAGCCGTTCGGAAGATTCGTGGGAAACAGCTAGCACCTTACATCAAGATGTCCCTTTCCTGGTGCGGCGATATTGCCTGCATCATCGAGAGGATAAACTCGTGGTCAACATGGCGTTCAGTCTGGGTAGCGCCATTCGCGACGGCAATATAGCGAGTCAACTAGGTCAACTAGCTGTTAAAGATATCACGGCTCAAGCCCGTGAGCCTCTCAATAACCCGGCCCTTATCAAGAAGAAACCGTCAGAACAGAAAGCTAGCTAAAGAGTAAGATATTAGCCAGCTGTTCCAGTTACCTAGATCTAGAAGATTGGTAAATCTAGAAGCTTTAGTGATCTAGAAGCTTTGAGATTTAAAGAGCTTTAAGAAATAAAAGATACAGACAAACCCCTAGAATTGAGACATCACTACTATCACATACCCTTCACAAACGATAGTTATGTGTAACACATATTTTATGACTCTTTTGAATTTGACTGGCGCGCAAATTAAAACCTAGACCGACATGTAGTACGCACGCCTCACCAACATGCAGAAAAAACAGCTCTGCGTGCACCACATAGCACATCCTGAAATGACTCAGCACCAGCCCGCTGAATGGACACTGGTCGCATTTATGCTTAGCGTTCCACCCTCCAAAATGACGATCCATCGTGTGCTGAAAGCAGCAAAAGATGACAGTTTGAGTCAATCGCACAAGTCGAAACGATCGATTGTGTCACCACAGCTCGAACGAAAGCTTCTGTTGGGGATTCGCGAGTGCTAGAGATGGAAGATCCCAATGGTCACAGGCGCAACAATTCCCGAGAAAGCAGACGCAATTCGAGAGCGATTGATTGTGGAGGCAGCACCATCACCACTTAACGACCTGTCGGCTTTGAAGTTTTGCAATGGCTGGCTTTCTCGCTTTCAGAAGCGCAACGGGATTTCGTCTAAATTACGCACGTAGAGGCTTCCTCAGTCAAGATTGCAACGTAGAAAAGTTTTTGGTGTGACTCGACACATCACAAGCAGCTATGCGCGCTGTGATATGTTCAGCTTGGATGAAGCGGCGTACTTCTACTGCACGGCACCAAGCCGATCCATCTCAGCAGCTCGATTCTCAGGACGAAAAGGCATAAAAAAGCGCATGACGCTTGCCGTAGCGTGCAACGTAGACGGCTCTCTCAAGCTTCCGCTGCTCTTAGTCGTAGCGAGCCGCCAGTTACTTTGTTTCCGAGGGAAGAGCACTTCCGAGCTTGGCGTCGACTACAGCAGAACTACAAAGGCTGGATGACAACCGAGCTGTTCCAGCACTGGGATGACAGCTTCAATGAAAGAACGCGCACGGAAAATCGGCACGTGCGTTTGCTTATTGACAACGTGTCGTCTCATCGCCTCGACGCTCCACTTTCCAACGTGACAGTTCACATGCTTCCGCCGAACACGACGTCCTATTTGCAACCATAGGACACTGGCATCATCTGTCAGTTCAAGTTGAAGATCTGCAAGCTCCAGAATCGCCGCGTCGTCGAGCGCTTTGACGCCTTGCTGCAGCGTGTACACGACGTCGACAGCCAAACCATGCAGGAAGAAATCGAGTTCCTGCGCCGAGTGAACGTGCTGGAAGCAATGCGTTGGGCACAAGACGCCTGGGAAATGGTAACAAAATCTACTGTCACTAATTGCTGGCGCCACACTGGAATCTTGGATGAGGATGTGTACGAGCTAGTGGAGAGAACATATAGAATATGTCTCAATCTTTAAAGTTGAAGCGAGCATCTTAACTAATAGACTTTGACTCTATTATCAATATGCGCGCGCGTAGACATGCGTGCAAAGGGGTACGCAGGAGTTCAGCGGATTTATAGTGCGCAGTAGTGTCAATTGGCTATGGATCAGTGATATTCTTTTTTGGTGGACTCGCCAGTGAAGTGTACCTTTGGTGACGGAAAATGTTCTCAATTCCTGTGAAAAATGATACCTTTACCTCTTTTTTTACGTCTAGAAAAGGATACAAAGTTGGTGTGATTTTTATGTATCAATTTGAGGGGTTTGTCTGTAACTCATTTTCGACTACGAGAGTCACTACAGCTATCTGGCTTGCATTGCGCCACCTTTTCCAGTTGCAGCCCGATCGATCTTATTGGCTAAAACATGGGATATCAGATCGAAGTCGCGACTTCAGGTTAGACGAATTGTGTCTGATTTCTACCAATATCGACGAGCGCAATGCTCCAACTCTCTGTGACATCGTCTTCGTTCCTACAAGAAGTCACCTGCGGCAAATAAGCTTCTCCAATCAGCCGCATATTTGCGAATACTCTCACTTCAAACAGCAAGCAACTTCTACTTTTCACCCGCTTACAAAACAAGAAATTGAGGCATTAAAAAACAGAAAAATAACACTGCCGAATACTGGAATTAAATTCTAAAGATATCGGATCAAACACTCCGTATCGATCGGATTCAATCATTCTCGTTACCAAGGAAGTGTGACCTTGTCCTAAATCTGCCTCAAATTGGTTGAGTATCATTCAGTTGATGACTTCTAGTATGCACTCTAGCATCGACTGACATTGAAGCCTGGATAAAAGTGTGCGAAAAACAAGCCTTTATTTGCCGTTCACTTAGCAAACCATCAAAGCGTTTCCCTTTCTGATGCACTAATTGGTATGATGCAAAGTGAAAGTGAAGGAGAAAACCTGCAACTCGGAAGTTCAAGTAGAGATCATAGACGTCTTCTGTAGTCATCGACATTGATGTGAGAACTATTGGAAGTACGGCAGTAGGACTGAATCTAAAGGAAAAAGGACGAAACTTAACGGAGGAAAAGGGCATGAAGCTAACAATCCCTAGAATTACCAGTAGTATTATACAGATAACCTGCCAAATTTGATATGACTCGTGAACAAAACACGCATCATATATAAGACTTCAATCATATTTGAAAGGGGGCGACGCTACCCAGCCATACTTAACTTCCTACACACCAATTAGATCTTTTATTCGTGGACGGCAGACCATGCCATCCCGTTCCAGCTTCAAGCACTTTAGCAGGTAAATTTTCCAAATCACTAGGATGCCGTCACGACCGAACGCAACTGGTAATATGACATTAGAGCAGAAGAAGAAGATCTGCTTTTGGAAAGAAGCGAATGCCGCTCTCGCGCAGCTCCAGCTTGCGGCAAGGGAAATTTGAGAGTTCAACCTCGTCAAGGCACCGGTCCAGGGTACAATATCTGGCATCTTGCGTAACCGCGAGAAGTATCTACTCGTAAAAGAAGCCGACCTCAAGTGCAAACGAACGCGGCCGCTCGTCTTTCCAGATGTCGATGAAGAGCTTGCCAAATGGGTGCTGCAGTGCCAATCGAAACGCGAGTGGAGATTTGATCAAAGCAAAAGCAAAACGGTTTGCAACGCTGAGTGGTGTACAGGACGACCAGCTACTGTCGTTCTTTAACGGCTGGCTCCAGGCGGTTCAGAAACGCCATGGATTCAGGCATATGTGCGCACACGGCGCGAGTGGCTCGGTGAATACTGAGGCGATACCTGCACAGCGTGATGCGATTTGAGAACGCTTGAAAGGGGTCTCGCTAGCCGACATCTACAACTTGGATGAAACGGGGCTCTTTTACTGCCTCGCACCCGACAATACCATCTCCCGGTGTCAAGTGGAAGGACCGAAGAAGTGCAAGACTCGCGTTACCGTCACTCTGACGTACAACGCAGATGGCTCAGACTAACACGAGACTTTCATCATTGGGCATGCAAATAAGCCTTGCTGTTTCCAGAAGAAGAGTGGCGACCAGCTGGGGTTCTACTACCGCAGTAATCTCAAAGCGTGGATGACTGGCGCTCTGTATCAGGAGTGTCTACAAGAATTCGACGATGACATGCGCTCTCAACGGCGCAACGTCGAACTCATCCTCGACAATGCATCCGCACACACACTCTATGTTATGGAACCGCAGAGCGAGACCGCTGTGTCCTTACCCCAATACGACATCGAAGCTACAGCCAATGGACGCCGGGATCATTGTGTCATTCAGGCGTCGGTACCGACATCGACAACTCCAGAACGCACTTGAACTGGATGAGCTAGGATCTCAAGCCAACATCTACATGATTGACCAGCCCACAGCGATGAAGTGGATGAAATCATGCTGGCGAAAGGCTCCGAGGAAGTTCATTTTGAACTGCTTCCGGCACACCGGGCTTGTACTTGGTCGTACTACCACACGTAGATCGCAGATAGACGCCTAAGAGCAGCTGAACATCCGTGTACTGGTGCAGATGAAGCAACTTTGCATCCACGACCCAATGGACCTGAAAGACTTCATTTGCTTTGCGGACGAGGTTGACCCAAATATGGAAGTGTTCACCAATGCAGACCTGCTGAGTGTAAATGGGGATGTCGCGTTACTATCCACAGCGCAAGACAGCAGCGATGACGATGAGCCTGCGGAGTCTGGCACCACGTTTGAAGCTGTCTCCAGTGCGCATCCAGCGATCAGCATAGAAGTTGAGTTGGCCACTATAATAGATGTAATTACTATGATAGGTGACCATCCAGATCTATAAAGACGTTTGATGGGGGACATGCGTACGCTACAGCAGCGGCTACATGAGGAGCTTCGCGTAGAGAAGGAAAATACCCTTACTCAGACGTCGATTCGAAGCTACTTTTCTGCTGCGTCAACGATGCAATTGCAATATAAAAACACGAAAAAGTAATACTGAAAGCAGTTGCAAAAACCTTCGTTTCTGACGCAGCCACAATATTATTTTACGATTTTAACCCCTTTCCAAAATACCACTTTTGTGACGGCACGAGGGCGTGCTTGAACCCTGCCCACTAGCAGAGGCGGGTCGGACCCCAACTGCTGAGCCAATTTAAGAACCCGAAATAAGCAATATTGATCAGCTTTCCAATCAAGTATCATTTTACCGATCATCAAGTTTGCTGCTTAAATTCGTATTGGATCAGAGTCGGTGGATCAGCACCCAATCATATATAAAAGGATATCATGTTTATCGGGTATCAAATTAGCCAGGTTTAACTGTACTGTAGTGTACTACGCATAAGAAAGCCATGATCAATTGGTACTGTACACGGTATTAGTGCAGACGTCACCCATCGCATTTTGCAGGTTATTTGCAAAAAGGAGCATCAAGGCGGTACTTTCGATAGCCATATCAAAGAGATATCGCTGTAATGATGCTGAAAGTCTGTATCCAAGAAATTAAACAGGATTGAAGCGAGGTCTCTCCTACATCCAGGAGAACCCACAGTTGGAAAACGTTATTGAGACAAGTTCTAGCCTACCCCATTACATCGATGTCCAATACAATTCCATCAAGCCACCTGTCACGCTTCATTATGGAATTGCGTCGATGGTGAGGAAGCAAGGAGGTCACAATCAAGGTCGTGAAGACGCAGGTAAAATGAAATAGAATTGAGACACTCAACATTATTGCAAAGTGGTCTTTCTTAGCGGCAAAACCGGTGCTTGCTATATCGATTCCTGATGTGGAATCACTCAGCATGAAAACCAATAACCCGAGCAATTTTCAAGAACTCTCAACGTTGGCATAAACCTTCCCTGACACCCTGGATTGGGTCACCTTGGAATGCAATTGGCATCCTTGCAAACATTTCAAATTCCATGCTAATTTTGAAGTCAGCTTGTGTCACCACGATGTGGCGATGGCACTACAAGGCGAAAAATTCACGAATGAAGGCCTCCGTAAAACCGTGGCGAACCACTTGATGAAACGTCTCATGGCAAATCTGAAGAATGAATTCCCTGCTCTCACAGTAGTGAAGGATGGGAGGAAAAGCATTTACACCGCGTCGAAACTGCCGTTTACGGAGAAGAAGTTTGAAAACCTACAGCTATCGGACCAGGCTAAACCGAAACCATATTGTTGCCTGGTCAAAGAAGCTTCTCCAGTGGTAGTGAACGTGAATCAGCTTCAAGTATATCTTCAAGAAAAACTAAATTGTATGCCATACGATGCCCTTCAAGCAATGGATATTGCACTGCGTCATACGACAAGCACAGGATTTGTATCAGCTGGTCGAATTTTATACGCACCCAATGATGCAAGGATATCGGGGAAGATGCCGAGGTCCGATTTGGACACTTTCAAAGTTTACGGCCAACACAAAACCACCTTGTTCTGAATTTGGATTCGGCGGCTACAGCATTTGTCAAGGAAATCTGCGTCCTCGATTTTTTGGTCGAAATTCTGAATCAGAGAGATCGTGGTCTTCCAAAAACTATAATCAAAGCCCAAGCATCCATTTTCTCGAAAGCTGTGAAAGATATCAAAGTATCTGTAACTCATCGAGGCGACTTGACTCGCACCTTTCGTGTGAATGGACTTTCAAAAAAACGTCTGCACAAGATTTAATTTTGTTGATGATTCTGGTACGATCGTATCTTTTTCAGCATAAATTGCCAAGAATTACGGGCCCTACGATATCCAGGACTACCTTTTTTACATGTTGGTGCAATGCAAAAGAAGAACTATCTATCAATGGAAGTTTGTCACATCTTAGCTGGTCAAAAGACTCCACAAAAAGTTACCGGCAACCAGGTAGCAAGTATAATTCGTTTCACTTGTACAAAGCCATATGATCCAAGCGAAGAATTGTGCAAAAGCTACGCGATGCTGGTTTTGAGCGTGAACTAGTATTAAAGGCGTTTGGACTCGTTGTGAATTCAAAGATGGTTTCTGCTAAAGCTCGAGTTTTCGAGAGCCAGAAATCTCTTACTTGCGTGGAACCGAGAGACTCCGTGGCGGTACATGGAACATGAAAAATATGTCATTTTTCTAGCCCGATCATCTTGCGTCTTTGAGCTGTGATCAGCATGTGCGATCCCCGCCATCGTGGTCCCGACCAAATCAAAAGCTTTTTCATTCAAGTGATGACACAAATGAAGGAACTTGGTATGCAGGTTCCCCCAACAGATCCCGCCCATCATTTTGAAGAAGCAAGACTTTGCAAAGATACGTGATTTGTTCCCAGATGCGCTCAATAAAGCATGGACATTATTCAATTCCCCAGTCCAGATCATCTGCATTATCAATCCAACCGCTGATACTGTTGTGCACGGAGAATTGAAACGTTTATCGGACATCGAAAGTGGCATTCCTTCTCAATGCATGCTCGCGAAGAATATTGACAGGGCGAAGCCACAGTACATTGTGAATACTCTACTCAAAGTCAACACGAAACTTGGAGGGAATAATGCCGTCGTTTGAGAACCTTTACCGAAAATGTCAAAGTGCCGACGATAATTTTTGGTGCAGATGTAACTCATCCTGGTGTCAGTGAAAGGACCCGATCATCTAGTGCTGCTGTGTTCGCATCTATGGATCAAGATTGTATACGGTATGCCGCCACTCTTCGTGTCCAGGGACACCGAGTCGAACAAATTGTGAATTGCAAGAAATGGCGAACGAACTTCTTGTACTTTTCTATAAAGAATCAGGAATCAAGCCCGGGCGCATCTTGTTCCTATCGTGATGGCTTCAGCGAAGGAGAATTCGAAATGGTATTGACTCATGAAGTAATCGCCATACGAGCAGCTTGTGCGTCACTTGAGAAAGATTACATGCCGGCTATTACATTCGTCGTTGTCCAGAAACGCCACAACACTCGCTTATTCGCTGTAGATCAGAAAGACACGGACCGTAGAGGAATGTCAAAGCTGGCACAGTTGTAGATACTGAGATCTGTCATCCTCTTGAGCATGACTTTTATCTCAAGAGTCATGGCGGCATACACGGCACAAGTAAGCCAACTCACTATCATGTTTTGCTGGATGAGATCGGCTTCACTGCTGATGAACTGCAAGTACTAACTTATCGATTGTATTACACTTTTGCAAGGTGTACTCGATCAGTGTCAATGGTGCCTTCAACCTATTGTTCGCATCTGATGGCTTTTCGAGCTCGTTTTTTCACGCCGGATGATGACAGCGACACAATGTCGTCGATCTCTGCCTGAGAAAAAGAGGCTGAAGTCGACTTGAGGCTGATGCAAGTCCATAACAACCTAAGAAACGTCGTGTATTACGTATAATGTCACATGCATGGGTTTTGATTGTGCTTCTTCGCTGGCTATGCTTTTTGTGATGTACTGATTGACTCAATCAAACAAGTTGTATCCATCTGCACATGCACATGAAAATCGAGTATTCTGGGCTCACGCATACGAATGTAGTGGTCGAAAAAATAAGTCCGATAAACAACCCGAATGAATTATCGTATCTTGTCAACGTGACCTGATCCCCTCCAAACAGAGTATATATGACTGCATTTTGGTCCCCGAACAGATCAACTAGATGTGTCGAGGTGTGAAGTGACTAGCATTGTAATATGTAATATGGAGTATGTTCGCCATTGCTACCCAGTCCTCGTCGCTTGTGTGAACAACGTCGCAGGCATGAACGTATCAAAGAGAATATACCAATGACTCCCATGATGCCCAATAGAATGTAAAGTGTCTTCATGATTGTATCCGATGATATGAAAGTACCCGTCTTTGGAAGTAAATCGCTGCCCGAATTAGGATATTCGAAAGCTGGTGTTGATATGGTGTTGTTGCTCCCACATTGTCCTTCGTCACAGTAGAATGTCACCGATTTATTGACTTCATACGATGAGTAATACTTCCTTAGGAATGTGGCTCCGATAATCCAGCTATTATCCAGCGAAGAAACTGACATCCAGGAAGTTGAAATCGCTTGTATCTCGACATAGACATGGGAACTCGATGCCGGTAAAGTATACTCACTAGCCGATAGAGTGAATGAGGCGTTATCAAAAGTGAATTCGAGGCGTGGGAGCTCTTTCGACGAAGGGCAAAGGTATGTTGATGACATGTCATCCAATACACATCCTATCGGCTTCAAATAATTCTGTGCAAAGCCTTCAAAAACACTGTTTGGCATGTATATGAGGGAAGTACCGGAAATCAACAATGGTGTCGCATGATGAAACCGATTCAGAAAATGGAACATTATCGTTGCACGGGACAATGGACTTGTCTTTTCCAACTTTAAATCCCGTCATTCCGATTGTCCAGTGAGCTGAACGTTTAAGGTCGATGACGTATGGCTGCCAACGCTTCTACGCAATTAAAGCCGTATCAACCCCATTCAAGAGTAAAAATGATTCGATTTTATCTTCTTGACCAAAAAAAATTGAGAAGGATGTTAGATAGTTAATGAGCTGTCCAGCTCTATTTGGAAACGATGCGACAGAGCCGTACGCTAGTCCCAGCAAGCCTTGAGAATCACCAACAAGTAATTTGTTTCGTATGTTCCCCGTTTCCAGTACATTGGATCCATGAGCAATACCAAAAGAATATCCGTCAATCTCGAAGCTTCCCAGTTTGATGCTCGCAGTTTTGGGCACAACACATACATCACCTGAGCCGTAGCGAATTACTACGTTATTTCTGGGACATGTACGAGAGCATCCACTATTCTTGACAAATGAACATGAAACTCATAGATCTGAAGAGCCAGTGTCAACCATAACGACATACGTGCTGTCCGCAATTTGCATTTCGGCCATGTAAATGACTTGTTGATACGTCCGCAAGAATATCTTTCCAGGAGTTGTTGTTTGTAGAGAACGGGTGGTTTCTTCAAGGTTGTTAGGCTGTATCATTCGCTGTATTAGATTGATTTTCTGATATCCTGACTCTAGGGATACGATGCCACTTGATGACATATTCGCTCGCGTAGCTGGAGATCACGGTTTAAGTAGAATCACAGAGGAAAGAAACCGGTACTCGATGAGTAATGTTGACAAAATTTGCTCCATGTTTGCTATCTGACGATCAAACAGGAATCATAAAGTGTTTGTATCTTGATGAATGTTATTTGCTTCAAGGAGGAATAGCCAAAGTAGGCGATGTTGTATTATCGTAGTCCTTATTATGATCGCACAATTTTATCTTCAAGATCAGAAGTCATGTAGACTATAAACTTACTGGCCACGTTTGTTTTGGTCAAGATGCACTTGCACAACTTCATGCAAAGCGCCTTAAGGTCCGCTCCAGCGTGCTCAAAAGTCTAATTTAGTGTCCTTTGTGATTTTGAGTAATTGACAGGATGATGCATTCGTCCACTTAAGCGTTATTTGTGTCTGGAAGTCGTCGTGCCTTCCAGTACCTGAAGAAAGTTCATCCGATTTTTGATTTTATCGAGGACGAATACTTGCGCGCTGCTGCGTAGTAACTGTACATCGTGTAGTCTTTCAAACTGAGGGTCCAAATGCCTCACCATCTTTCTTCTCTTACACTGGTGAGTGATAGTACTGCAAAAATGCACCGAGAGCCCGCTCGACAGTGAATGCGCTTATTCCATATTTTGTTCACTTCCAGAGCGTCATTTATAGCCCAATGACAGAATGAAAATTGTAAGACGGACTCTCACGCGCTATCTCCCCTTCCGGATGTCCAGCGTCGCGACGAAACTGAAATCAAACCTCCACCAATACCATATGTAGCCGTCGCATCCTTCCTCCACTTGAATGAATACAATTGAAGGGTATCGTCGAGTCGTATTCCTTTGCAATTAGCTCACCAAAACCCGCCTTCTATATAATGAGGCTGACTGAACTCCTGATGAGGGACCTTTGATTGCGTAGACCGATCGTCCTAGATCCGTTCCCTTCCAAGGGCCAGTTCTATCGCATGAGCTCAAAATACTCGCAGGAATAGACTTTTCTCCTTCTAGTGAATGGCTCAAGAATGGAGCCGGTATCCTTCATCACACCCCAAATACCTCAAATATTTTACACGGAGGCCAACCGAATGGAAACTTCTACTTTTCTGCGGCCGTTCTTTCGTTTTTCATTCAGAGAGATTCTCGTACCACATCCGTGTACAACTGGCCACTACAATCAGCAGCCAGCATTGTCCATATTGAGTCCAGTAAACGTGTAGCTTTCTTCCTATCATCTAATAAATCATACGAAGCATCTTTTCTTCTGGAAGACGGGATAATACTTTGAAGGATGTTTCGCCGCTCCGCTTTGTATTTGATGTGTGCCATTGAAGCGGTTTCAGGTGTTACGCCACAGACTTGATACACCTCCACACAGACAGAATCAACGAATTCCATCATGGATTTAAGCTCTTGTAGTAAGTTTTGCATTTTATCTGGTCCGAGAATACCTTTTCGTGAACGAGTTTGAAGGTTGCTGGTGTGAAAACTGTCAGTCCTAGAAGGGATATTGGACCAATCTAATTTCCGTGAAGCAACTTGTTGATTCTTTCGTCTCAAGAACGGCTTCACATTCAGTGCTGTTGGTGGAATCCGTTTTGGTTGAGAACTTAGACGTGACGAAGTAACAGTCGATAAGTCCAATTTGCAGTTCCGTTTGTTTCTTGACTTCATAGGCAGCTTACGTGGCACTCGAGATTCAAGTTTATGATTCGAACACGCTATTACTGACACAGCATCTCCATGTTGATTGTAGCCCAGCAGCTCTTCGCTGTCTGATTGAGAATCCGCTGATTGAGAGGATGGAGGAGAGAATACTTGCATGCGGGATCGAGCACTTTTTCGGACATCTTTACTCACATTTACCTTCGTAGCCCTAAGAGGGTCTTTTCGAATCGTATGGACGCAAGGTTGTGTTCCAAATGCTATCGGCTGAGTACATTTCTCATCCGCTATTTCACTGACTAGCGACACTTCCGAGGACTCTTTACTTTCCTGGATAATATCCTTCTTGAAATCTTCATTCTCCTGTTCTGTCGGTGAAATTAACAGACCCAGTCGTATTTCACCTTGTACAGAATCGTTGGAAGATTCAATATGGAACGGAAACCACCGAGAAATTGAGTGAGCGTTGAAGACCTCACCTAAATCAATAGGTATATCAATATGCCCGATCAGATTGCTAGAATTGGACGTGAGACAGGATCGAAAGTATAGAGCGACCTTAATGTTTTGTTTCCTTGCTACAAATTGAGCCTCGGCCGACCTGAGTCTGATGTTTAGAGAAGTATTCCAATCAATATGCTTCGTCAGTGAGCTTCTGGTAGTCTCCAATTGTTTGGATTCCTTCTGCAGGATTTTTCTTCCCTCCTCGTCGAATAATTGTGCTTCTAGCTCAAAATTGCTTTCAGTATCGTCAATAAAGGTTGAAGAGATGTTACGGGTCGATAAAAGGCGCACACTTAGCTCATATACAGGATGTATCGTTATGCGTTGGCTGGAGGGGTATACATCGGCTGGTTTGCAATCGATTAGGTCGTTGTCATCATCGCCATCGCGATTTGTGACATCATTAAGCACGTTTTCAGTTGAACAAGAAGCTGAATCAAACAAATCAGGAATAGGGACCGATTTTGACTCTAGTGAACGGCAACAAGCTTTGGCTCGCTTCAAGTACATCTGAACACGACTACTCATCACGTCCTTCCGGTTTGTGGAATATGGCCGCACGCTACGCGTTTTATCCCTTGCTGTACATGATGAGAAAAAGAGAAACGATGATTCACGAGCGCCCTCTACAGCGTTCTCGAGAAGTCTTTGTGGAATCAGCGGTTCTTGCACTACCTCTTTTGCTGTTTCGACAATGCTTTCCAAGTTATTCACAACGTCTCTCTCTATCTGATCTGGACCCATTAAATGAATGTAATCCTCCCACAATATGTGCTCGGCTTCAGAGAATGATTCCGAGGTATCGAGTAAATGCGAGATTTCCATAAATGCACCAGAACTCTTCATTCACCAGCAAAATAATCTTATTTTAGCACCCAGTGAGTCGAAAGTCCAAGTGCAGCCAGCCACATGCAAGCGCTGTTATCGCCTTGATGACTTTAAAATGAAAGGTGTCCCGATAACGAAGCAGTCATTAATCTTTGATATACTTCAGATAAAGACTTGCGAACACTCTTAGAGCACCGTGGGTATTAAGCGTACAAAAAGAGTCATTCAACCCTGGAGGGATTCATGCGCATTATGTGCTCCGCCAAGCATACATCACTACAAAATTCGGTCTCTTCTTCAATATTTAGAGACACATTTATCAGATTACGCATACGGCATCCAATTTTACTGAAGGTTACTGACCGACTTGCGCGCAGCTTCGACTCCGTGAGTAAAATAAAAAGAAACTTGTGTCGCTTCTCAACAGATTGATACACGAAGTGGATGCGAATGCTGATGAGCGAGAACGCGATGAGCATATGATGCAGCGCTCACATTTCTGCATGATACGATGCAGAGAGATCTGACTCAAAACTTTGACGGGCATATTACCGAATTTGCAGTTAGAAGACGAAAAAGAGATTTAATAAACGTAGATGAAGCCGGTTTTTTTAGGTAGAATATAAAGCTTACAATCGTGTGTTCTTGAATGGACCCTTGATCACAATGATAGCAAGGATGAGTTTCAATCCCTGCATGTCGAATGACAATATAAGCTTTCTGGGGTGAGTACAAAAAGTGATTTTGATTAAGATGCACTAATTTCTTGAGAGCACTCCAGACCTGGATAATTATTTCTCTTTGCAAATGGTTGCATAGCTTCATGTCTTACAAATGACTCACCAATTGTTTGAAACTTTCTTCATATGCCTCATCAGTGATATAGCGCACTATTTGCAGTTGAGGAGACAGCTGCTCCGCAAGCGTGTGTTCTTTGGAGCCCATCTCTTTTGGAACGTTATTCTCCCGTGCAGTGCGTAGCTAGCAACATATTGTTATCTGTGTCGTGCGTCTTTGCCTGAAATCTCTTTAAATTTGCGGTCAGATGCTGACTTAATATAAGTGATGATGCAGTAATCCAGCTGGTTTCACTTATTGCTCTGATACAGTTTGGCTCCAGTCGCGGCATCATGAGAACAAAAATCAAAAAAATGCCAAATGACCGTCCAAGCTAACTGATAATTGGATTGAAAGTGATGTGCGAAAGCCAATAAGTAGACATCAAGGTATTGTTATTGTTCGGGCTGCCAGATAGCTACTGCTTTCCAGGCATTTCAGTGAAGGGGGTGATCACAAAAGTGAGATGTGCGGGACCGTGACGTAAAGGCGCTCACCTACGCCCATGACATGCGCCAAGTCCAGCCAACGGAACTACCGAGAATATTTTTCATTTTGCGTAAAGGCTTCGAATAGTTGATGCTCTATGTAGAGAAGACGTGTCTCGATGATTTGCATATTTAAAGCGTGGTCCATCTACCTATGCTCGTCAAGGTTTTTCTACACAATTTCTCAAAAGGCACTACATTTAGCTCCTTGTGTCCATGAAATAGCAGTTTTGAGGTATCCAAAGATGTTGAGGATACTGCATGACTTGCTTTTAACGAGAAAATTCTCCCTAATAGGCTTGCAAAATACGTTTTTCTTTTCTGTTCTACAAATCTGATAGCTTAGAGCCTTTTCCCAGTCAGAATGATTGAGACGAGATTCTACGCTCAACTACATTTGTAAACTTAGCGTTCCAATAGTGTTCACGCAGAGCGGACTGACTATCAAGGTACTCACTTCATAATGTAATCTGGCATTTCAGGGCAAAATAAATACTAGTTCGGAAGAAGCGCAGGTTTCTGAATTAGAGCTTATTATCGCTTGAATTTTATTAAAGGCTGCTAAAGACAGCTGAAACTGGCATCAAGAATATGATGAGATTAGACATCCTTCAATGAAAACATGCATTGGAGCTTGAAAGACTGCGGAGCATCCACTATATCGCAGAATGTTAAGCACTGCAAAATTGGAAGTGCTTTTGCTACTAAGCTCTCGAAAAATGATCAATGAGTCAGCATTTATTCAGACACTGTGTAGCGTCTCACGCTAAATCGACTATTTCTAAGGTGTGTTTTATTAGAACTCTCCTCTAGACTCAGACAAGCTATTCTCCCCTAGACATTGTAGCTGAACAGCAGCTGCCTATTTTAATTGACTAAGCATTTCAAATACCTAATGCCTAGCCTAAACACTGAGCTGTAACTTGATTGCTAAATTACTAGCGGGGAGTGGACCGCTCCCCTACACTGCCCTTCCAAAGGGACACACCAAGGGCGCGAGCCATAGCGCGCACGAGTGGGACATGCTGGTGACCATTGATGTACTGTTTTAACAGGACGGGCAAACCCTCATATAAGTGAACTGCTGATTCCTACGTTGCTTCGACGGCGGTAAGTCCTCGCCATTCGACCAACAGTCATAACGCCGCGCGGGTTTGTTGTAACGATGCGAAACGATGCGATGTACGACATGCCCTTCACTGTTGTGGGCGACAATGTCCAATAGGTCGCCCGTCACCTGTAAGTCCTTGTCCGCGTCAAACTTTAAACGGGAAGCGTGTACCCCTTTTGTGGCGCCCCTCAAGAGATGACGCACTTGGAAGATCCCCTGGGGAGATGGCTTTTTCAACCTGCGAAGGGTCATTCCATTGGTTCTTGAGTTTTCTCTATGCTTGTGCCCTCACGTCAGTATAAAGCACGCAATCATCAGGCGAAAATTATGCAATAAAGACTCCTGGTTTGGATTGAACGAAGTCACGTTCCTGCTCGCCGCGTTTGCGATTCACTGCGGCCGAGTTCTTGTGCAGATCCACCAGGCTTGCTTGGGTGCTGGAAATAGTATCGTGCTGTGTCTGCATCACCGCAGCCATACTCGTCACCAAAAGGGGAGTCTCGCACGCCACGATTTGCGCCACCAGACTCACAGCGGGTATTCCGGTCATCGCATTATCAGGTGATATGTTTCCGATCGACGGTGAGGATGATTGATTCAAAATCTGCCAGACGGTCGGAAGCACTTGTTCCCAATCCTGCGGATGCAATCGCCACTCATTTAAAAAAGCCCGCATGCGCCGAAGCAATTCTCTCATCACTCACTCCACTGTACCATTAGCCCACGGACATCGTTGGGTCACAAAGAGATGGTGCTAACCTAGCGTCCGACGGAGAACCGTCATCATTTCACATTTAAAATGTGCTCCGTGATCGGAGACCCACTAGTGGCAAATGCCAAATGTTGCGAGCCAACTTAACAATGCGGTAACGACAGTGTTCGAATCGGCATGCTTCGAAGGCACCAGCCAAACAAACTTGGACAAATCATCTTTGACCCCGAGAAAATAATTGGACGAGTTCACGCCTTTATCCATGTAGAAAAAATCAAAATTGATCAACTCGTTCGAACATTCGGCGCGGAGCGCCTCCCCAAGTGGCCGGAGTACTTCTAGACTCGCATTACTGGCGCAATGAAGATGTCGTAAAACAAATCGTTGGATGTATTATTTCATACTATACCACCAGAAGAATGATTCAATGCTGTTTTGCGTGGTCGAAGTTCCGCGATGCCTACCCAAACCAAAGTGTCCGATCACTCATAATCGGACTTGGAGATCGGTACATTCGACGGGCACGTAAATTTGACCCTTTACTGCTCTCCAAAGATGCGAATATGTGTCCTGCTGTATCGAAGGCTCCCAAGCCCGATATTCGCAGTTACTTGGGCTGATAAGATCTCTGTTCGGCTTGGCCACACGAAATCACTACAGTGATCACCGCAAGTAGTCTGTGTTGATAATTAGTCTCTTACGCCAAGTAGTCTCACATGTTTTGTGTGAGACTATTACCGTAATATGAAAATGCTTCCATTCATATTTAGTCTGTGTGTGACTGTAGCCCTTAATTAGTCTGCGTTGAGACATTGATCAGTGGGTAGATAAGCAGCCAGAAGCAAAACGATGTCCAGCACCGACAGCAAATCACCGTGCGTCGGGTTTGGTGGCATGCTTAGTGGCGTCCACTGGTGCCCATCACGCTTCGTGAACATGCATTCATTCTTCGGAACGCCTCTTGGCAAGGAGGGCTCTGGCCAGCCGGTTCACTGCCCACGATGCGAGACGAAAACCGTCCTCACGCCCAATTCTGCGTCGCCGATCGTGGCCATGTTTGCGCTAGGCCTTTGTTCTGCTGAATCAACGCTATCAAAGACCTACCCGTCTCGCTTGATGCAAGCCCCTGCCCTTAGTCCGCCACCTTTGAGTAACACTGAGACTAACCCAAGCCAAGGAAAACGTTCCCCGCACTCTGTGAGTACGATCGCACAGCGCATCAAAGTGGTTTGTTGGCTTGCTGATAAAGAAGAGAAGGGAGGATGGTGGAAGGGCCTCCTTGCTAGATCTGTCGACGAGTTCCCGGACATCTTCAACTCGGTGACGCGCAACGCCAATCTCACGAAGGCAGCGTCGTGGTGGAAGGGTCGAGATAAAATTCTCGGCTCATCGCGAAAGCACTGGTGGGACGAGGAAGACCACGGAGAGGTCGGGTGTCGTGGCTCTACCAGAGCTGTTGGACGAGTTTGACCGCCTAAGAAAGGCTGTTCTTAAGTTTGATGCGCCACTTTTATGGCATCTCGCACTGAGAATCATCACAAGAAGAAACGGGCCGTACAATTTTTGAGCGTCGACGACAGTGGAGCGCTCCTGACAGAGAAGATTAGTGCGCGGTGGGTCCAGACATTCATGGAGAGCCACCAGGTTGTGCTGCGGGCCCAGACAGGCAAAAAAAAGTCAGTGCTGGGAAGCAGAGATTCATTGAGCAGCAAGTTGCCGTGCATCTCGGCGAGCTCAAGTGAGGCTTCGCCTCTGGCGCGCTGAACGAGGACATCATCGAGAACATCGACGAAACTCACTTCGTCATCGATTTCTACAACGGAAAAACCCTCGAATTTGTCGGAGAAAAGCAGATCAAGTATGAAGACGTCGTATCTGGTGGCGAGGGAATGATGATGGTTGTGAGTCTCTCTGGTGGACCTGATGTCAGAGTTCTGCCACCAATAATAATCTTCACGAACCAAGAGAGCAGCCACCCGATTCGCGGCGTTCCTGATAGCATACCGGGTGTCTGATACAGATCAGGTCCGAAGGTCTGGATGACCCGCGCATCTTACACGAGTACTTAGGGGAATGGAGAGCGATGACTTCTGACCGACACGGCAGAGAGAAATCTATTTTCCTCGACAGCTGCTCGTCTCACGTGACGAAAAAAGAGTGTGAGAGCGAGCTAAAAAAGCTGAATGCTACGCTCAAGTTCTTTCCTGCTAACGCGACCGATCTTTGTCAACTAGCGGTCTTCGCCGTCATCACCAAGATCAAGGACGTCTGGAATCGCAAGTGGAACGCGAAGAAGATTGAGCTAATCTAAGGAAATGCGGGTGGCAAAACGCGCCACGTAACGACGGGACGTGGTCTGGTAAGCTGAGAAACCCTGGCACGAGGTACTTCCTGTCACTTGCATCTGATGCAGTGAGGGAAGTGAATGCCATGCGTGACGAT
Source organism: Albugo laibachii (assembly GCA_902706625.1). Classification (NCBI taxonomy): domain Eukaryota; phylum Oomycota; class Peronosporomycetes; order Albuginales; family Albuginaceae; genus Albugo; species Albugo laibachii. The sequence goes on along the minus strand of CACSLJ010000216.1, from coordinate 24,160 downwards.
AATGACATGACCTACGCCCGAAAAGCAACGATCCGATGTGGTCTTTCGCTGAGCCTCGATGGCTTATGGGAGGAGAAGCAGCTGTTTCTCCTACTTCAAGAGATAATCAGGAAGTATCCTGAGGAATTTGCCGGCACCGCAGTAAAGCGCACCACAGGAGACTCTCCTCGCCGACAGGATGAATCTCCTATCACGAATATTTCCAACGAGGGCGAGGCTGCAGTTTTGTAATTTGTTTGTGTTGAAAGGTGAGCGAAGATGTTTGGGGAAAGGGAGAATTTCCAAACTGTGATTTTTTATTAATTCTGCAACACTTCGCTTTTTTTGCAACACGTCGCGGTATATGACCTCTGGGCAATGATTCTATTTCGTTTTGGGCTTTCATGAGATAAAAACTTTGTGGTTGAGATTGGCTTTGACTTGACAGTAAGACCAAGAATCCTATCGAGTCCATCTTGTGTGATTCTGACTTCATCCATGAGATCGTCTAGCTGACATAGACAGCATTGGCTGAGAATTAAGTGAGATTCTCTTTGATAGATACTTTTCGATCGCTCCAAGAGATAAAGCTCATTTTCGAATAACGTACAAAGTTATTCAAGCTCCATTTCACAATGACGTATCTGGCCTTCAATATATAGCAGTTGGCCCCGTTGATGTTGATCTTGCTGTTCCGGACAAGGCGAGGGTATGATTATTTATCATTTTATCATTAAGTTAGTTGATTAGCGTTCTTGTGCCATTTTGTTGCCACTCACACGATGATGTTGCTTTGTAAACTGATACAATGGGACTGAACAGCAACTTGTTGTAACTTTTCTCAAAGTCTGAGTGTGAAGAGCAACGTAACTATTTCTTAGATCCCGTACAATGTCATCGATCATAGCACCCTCATGTAATGCAATCTGAATGCTATTAATTGCACACGATCATCTGTGCCAGAGGTTCGCCAGTGTGAGTACAAAACCACCGCTTTTCACGTTGGCGGGGAAGAATTTATTTCCCGTGATTCGCTATAGTATGTGATAGGTGTGAAGCATGTCTGAACTTGTCAGATGTGAAACGGCTACAAAAGCCAAGCGTTCCATTGATACGATGTCATTGCTGTCCATCACATCTCAGCCTGTTTTAATGAGTAATTTCATGCTAAACTTTATATCTGTCTATCTTCCAGCAGGCTTATGACTTTCTCCCTAAATTCTAGCAAAGTATACGCAATGAAGAAGCTGCTTTTTAAGCTGTGCAAATTCGCATTGACCATGTTTGACGTGAGCGTCAAAGATGCTGCGTTTTCGTGGCTGATGTTGTAAAAGCATGCAAAATTTGCTCAAAAATTATCTTAACACGAAACACCATTTGTAAACTCCATGTAACCTGCGACGTCCTACCCTAAAGAGTCATTTAGCCTAAGTGCAAAGTGCGACTAGAAACCTAGTTCCTAACCTTAAATCCTTTCAACAATTCCGACGTTGTGTTACTAATTTTGGTAAACGGTAATTAAAAACGGTGAGATTAATTTTACCACACATAATATAGTCTGCGTTCATTATTAGTGACACACATACTAAGTAGTGTGAGAGAAAAAAACAAGTCACGCAAAATAGTATCCGTGAGACTAATTACGATCACTATATCGAGGGCTGGTGGTCTGATAGGCAGCAGGTTCATGAGGGCACAAACGGAGTGAAGGGGTGATCACCACGTGACAGCAAGTCCACCCATACGTTGTCCTGCCCCGCAATATGATGGATCGAATATTGTAAACCCATAAGTAGAAGCGCTCAGCGTTGCAATTTGTCTGCCGTGTATTTGGTAACAGTACTGATGACACTTGTGGGATCGAAGATGAACATTAGATTTCGATAGTCCGTGTATAAACAAAAACCATTCTCCTACTGCACCAGTTAATCTACCCTGCGACATGTTTGGACGATGGCAAACGCTTTTTACTCAATTATCGCCTACTGGCGTGCCGCAGCTCGAAAAGACCCACTTAAAAACAGAAGAGGACGGTGGTCTTGATCAACCACCGCACTTTTTTCTTGACCGTTTGGCACCTGCGCGGTTAATGTCCCCCGATGCGAATCACTAGCGTCGGTACGACGCATACCAGCATCACAAGGCTGAAGTTTAGGTGTGGTATTTGGAGGTAGATAAAATACTTCAATATTTGAAAGAGGAGGCAATCCTTTCAGCTTTGTAACGTCATGATGGGAGAGAGCCACCTGCGCCATCAGCACGGCTTTGACTTTCTGTATAGTCTTTTTCTCTCCTTCGCCCCACCCACAGTTCGCCAATAAAACTTTCGTGACTATTCTCTTGTTCGTCCTTTCGCCACCTCGTACACCTTTTCAAGGGATGCGCGTAACGGGGAGGCCATCTTGGTAAATCCTGGTAATGCTGTACGCATCCAATTTGCAGCACAGAGGAAGTGCTGTAATTCCTGACCCGTTCGAGGTGAGGGTAGCTCGACGATAGCTGTAACCCGATCAGGATTGTGGTTTATGCCATCACCGGACAAAATTTTACCACACCAAAGAGTCGAGGTCTTCCAAAACTTGCGTTTTCCGGGGTTTAACTTCAATTCCCACTCCTCACACACAGTAAGCACATCTTCAAGACGAGTGAGAAGTTGCTCGGAAGACGTAGAATAACCCAACAAGTCGTCTAACCATACGAGAAGGCCCTTGTACAATAATTTTCAAAACATTTCCTGAACCGTGCATTGGTAGTATGCAGCACTGTCACTACCCACTAACACCCATCAGCACCCGAGTGGGTGTGTAGACTCCTTGGCCCGTGAGAAAAGAGAATATCTCTTGAATGTCTTTTGCCAAAAAAAAGTGCCAGTATCCTTTGAAGAAATCGAGCGCAAAAAATACGTTCGATCCGTTGACGTACTCCGTGACAACTTCGAGCAGGGCATAGGCCATACCATGCTTTTAGTACGGTCATTTACCATCCGAACGCCGAACGTCATCCAAAACTTGTTGACGCCCGTTTTGTTTACAATCAGTGGCGTGAAGAACCACCTACTGTGATTATTCTTATATATGATTCCAGATTCCAATAGCTTGTGCACATAAGCTTCCATAAACTTCCGGTGCGAAGGTGGGTATCATCGAGCTCTAAACCGCACCGACTCAGCTCCTTCCTTCAATCACAAATGGAATGAAGCCACATCCACCAGCGGATCGCGAACAAGAACCATACAAAAACAATGAATCTTCTGTTGTAAAACGCTTTTCAACTTTGTTGCTGTCTCGCAAGGACACCCGCGCGTCTGTGCTTCGTCGATCTTGGAACTCAACGTCTTCCAAATGGATTCCTCGCGTGCAAAGGCATGATCCTCCGAAAAAGTAGGGAAACATACATCAGAATCCCCAGCGACGAGAGAACACTTGTTTGTAGAAACCGTGGTGTCCTCCCCCACTCTTGTCAGCAGTACTTGTTGTCCAGATGTTAAGTCGCTATCCGCGTCAAGGAGTTTGAATACTGGACTACGATGGCGGGCATTCTGCAAATGCTGATGTGGACTGTAACTCAAACGTATCATCACCATTTGGCTCATAAGAAAGTCATCCATGTCCGCGAGAAGTGCACTGGGCAGCACTAACAGCACACGTTGGCCAGTGAAAAAGGCGTCCGCTTGGAGTATCGAACTCCAGGGTTAGCCTGATTCAGGATTAGCTGTGCACCAGAAAAATTTGCTACTCTGAGGGGAGTGCTCGTACTTTCCAACTTGGTATGCTGAACCCAGTCTCTTAACACAATTCGATGATATGGTCGATACACTGGCACCAAAATCGGTTAGAACCTGCACTGGCACCCCTCCACACTTTGCTAGTTGTGTGAGTCCACCTACCGAACGATTTGACCAAGACTTCCGATACTCCTTTCATTTCGTTTTGCTTCGTCCCTTGTCGCATTGGGCAGTTATAAAGCCCATGTTCCGTTGACTTGCATTTTGAACACTCCCGCTGCCGATCAGATCCACGAGCGGTATTGTTTTTGGATTTTTTATGAGAGTAGCCTTTCGATGGAGCTTGTTTCAATCGCGGCCCATAGCGAAGAGTGTCACCACCAGATTGACCCATGAAACGTGCATCATGTGATCTTCGTTTACCCTCTCCATGTTTTCCTTCGCCGCCATTGTTGGCTGTTGCTTTTTCGAATCGTATATACGATATCACTTGGGGCTTGATCTAGGCCACTAACGACGGTAAAGTTTTGTTGTACCGGTTGTTTACTCGTAGCTTTAGGTCGTCTTGTATCGTAGACTTCAGCACGGCTGGTCTCCAGACAGAAATAAGGAAAGTGATAAAGGCTTGTGGATCTTGCTCGTCGAACCCTTCCATATTTTCTTGATCGAGAACCGTCAGAAAATACTGAACTAGCGTGTCGACTCTTGACACTCCATCCCCATGTGTAACCATTTGGAGACCGCGCATCGTTCCCGCCACCGACTTCAATCGTGAGATGTCACATTGCTGGGCATCGTGAAAATATTGTAACCACTCGCAGTCTTGTATTTATTCAACACTCTTCATTATCTCATACTTGCAGATGCGCATCAACGTCTTGTTATCGATGCATGCGCTGACGGGCATGCGTAAGACTTGTACATCCCCATGCATATTCATTGCCCTAATTCGAAGATCGTACACCATGTACGCGTCCATGAACGCACTCTTGTGGCTTTGCGTAACCCCTTTATAGACAGGTGGCCTTGGTAAGTCTACATACGTAATCACTTTTGCATTCGTTGATGCCAACGCTTTTCCACACATGTCATCGTCAGCCTCGCGCCTTCTGTGTGCCCTTTCGAATAATCCTTATCGATGGAAAAGACTCTCTGTTCTAGGACTCTGAGACATTTCGCTTGCGAGATACTCAAGCTTACCATCTAGCACTTGCGCTCTTTCATGATGGACAGCCGCATTTTCTTGGGCTGCCAAACTCGCCAGTTGCTGTTACGCTAGGTGTTGCTGTAGCTGCAGTTGGTTTTCGAACTGGTACCCTATCAGCTTCATTTGTTGAGACACGTCTTGTGTCCCCTTCCGCGTCGCCCCAACCACGGCGCTGTTGAAACTCTCTTGATCGATGATCCGCCTAAGACTCGATTCCATAGGCGATGCCTCCAGAGTGCGTCGTATTTTTTCCGTCACTTGAACGGGGGAAATCACTAGCGAACGCACTTGATGTTCAATCATAGTCCGTAAACATAGTCGCTTGTACCACTAAAGAATTCTTTGAAGCGTCTCACGCTAAATCGAATATTTCTAAAGTGTATTTTATTAGAACTCTCCTCTAGACTCAGACAAGCTATTCTCCCCTCAGCATTGTAGCTGAACAGCACTTGCTTATTTTAACTGACTAAGCGTTTCAAATGCCTAATGCCTAGCCTAAACACTGAGCTGTAACTTTGTAACCTGACTACCAAGAAACAGCTGGCAAAACTACTAGCGGGGAGTGGCCCGCTCCCCAACACACTGAATTAGCAACTAACGTAATTTCCATTCAAAACTATGGAATAGCATTCATCTTCTCAATCATTCGTTCTGTAAGAAGACATTCATGTTTCCCTTTGATGAGGACATAATCAACGACTTGATGGCGAATAGTACTATTGTTTATGGGTGCCGAGAATACATTTAAGCCAAGAACGTTTACGCCTCATTCCTGAATGTTCACGCTTCTTACGCTCAATTACGAGCAGAACATGACCAACTAATCAAAATGGGCACTAATTCGATTCGGACAAAGATTGAATTAATTTCAAAGGTAGACTGCTGAAGTTGAAACTCCCCATCTGTGAATTGGTAGCGAATGTAGATTATCACAATTTGAGAGGGAATGTCTCCTGACACATGATCAAGAAGCTTGTATAATAAATCTCCAACATAAGAAAGCTTGATAATGTCCCATTGATACCTTTATCACGCAGGGAGTTTGCCGTAGGTAGCTACTGAATGAAGTCGAGCTGACCGTGATATAGAATGCTATGGCACAAAATGAGTGCAACGATAATGACAGCCGTCCGCAACTCGATTACGTGAATTCCGTAGTTAGGAAAATTCAGTACGAATCTGAATACTCATAAAGACTTTCGTATTCACCCACGACGCATTCGTTAGTTGTTAACTGGAAGTGATTTGAGTGATTACGTGAACAGTTGGAATCGTGAATCTATTTGCTCCCGAGCTCGAATCATCATAAGTCAGACGAGTTTTATGAAATCAATTTGGTGCATATATAGGGCTCAGTAGGATAAAGTATTTTTCATTTAGGGTGAGAATGTCAGGCAAGATCCCTCGACAGATCTAGCATGCAATAGAGAGACATTCAGATGAAAAGTACTGAAGTACATTTTTTCAATAAGTAATATGGAGGGGGCTCTATTCAGATCTGGGTAGCGTTAGGTATTCATGACCAGAGCCAAATCGTATGGACGGAAGTCGGTCACAGACTGCGTGAGTGCACTCAGTATTATTTCTTACCCTGTCTTCCTGTTGCACACCGAGCCGGAATAGTGTCTATTAAGCTGGATTCGACATCTATACACAAAACATTTCACTTCTTAAACACCTGATCGAGAGAAGTTTGAGTCAAAAGCGGATGATTGAGACAAGTCATTAAGGGTTCAGAGCACACCTTTCCTTTCATTTAAATGCGTTGATGTGGATGTCTCTCTGAAAAATGTGATACTTCATGTCGCAAGGTGCTTGGCTCGATCCTGAAAACACGCCTTCGATGGTGCGCTTTATGAAATTATCCAAAATGAGGCGATCATCCACAGACGAATGATCTCGTTCGGAGGATGACATTGCGGCTCTTCACCCTTGCTTAATGCAAGCTGCACACGAAGAGCGGTAATCCAGAGTGTTAGCATTACCACTTTTGATGATATCTACTACAAGAAGCTCTCTGGCTGGTTCACGTTAACCGCACGGGGAGAAACAATTAGGAGGCTCGCGTTGGATGACGATGCGCAGCGGAACCTCTCGTGCCCAATGACTTGAAAGCATCTTAAATCAGCCGGGGTGGACGCTTTTTGCGATTTAGAGCTTTCTAAAGTAGAATCATGAATTCGTTTAAGGGGCTCATTAGAAGTGTCGGAAGAATATGCTCTCGCCGACTCCCTGGGATTCGGAGAGTGAGCAAAGAATCACGGCGCGGTGGTTACGTGAGAAACGGAAATTGCCCAAGGTTCAGGAGTTTCAGGGGTTGCAAGGCGCAACGGTCACACAAAGGATAGGTAAGACTACAGACAAAAGTAATTAAGTCTTAAATGCATAATATATTCACGTCTACTTTCGCCACCAACTATTCAAGCAGCTTTAGTGCCACGTGCATATTGAACAGGTTATGAGCCCGACGCCCATGGACCAACCTGCTCAGCATGAATTCCAAGCTCCAGCCACGATCCAAGTCGACGACGACGGAGCCGGTATAGCCTCCGGCGCGGGCGAGGGCATGGCCAGGCTGCTGGAACTGATAAAGGATTTAAAAGGTGATATGGGAGCTCGCCTTAATAGCCTTGAGGCTCACCGAGTCGAGGACGATCAAGCGTCGGATGTGTCCGCCGGTGGAAGCACCTTCTGCACATACGCGGAGGCGCGCTCGGGACTAAAGCGTAACATGACTCTGGCCTCCCTCGAAGACGAATTCATGCCTGGATTAGCTCGACATCACTCAGCAGAACCAAGACAACAACGAATGGGTGGAGGAGAAGGCAGGATGGACTTGCCCCCCCCAGTGCCACAGAGATCGGTGTTCGGCCCGGTTCCAACGCCGGCCTATTTTGCGCCGCAGAGGCCCCATCAGATCAGGGACCTGAAGGTCGCGACAGAAAACTTCGAAGGCAAGGAGGAATAACTTGGACTCGGATCAGCCTTTGCTCCTTGGGGGAAACGATTCCTTTGCCAAGTTCGAGTCGCCGAGGAACTTAGCGGGTGCAGCTGGTCCGAGGATATCAAGCTGGATGTGCTTGGTCGGTACTTGACTGGAAAGGCTGGTCAGCATATTCAAAGTCAAGTGGACACATGGTATGCAGAAAACTCACAAGTATGGTACTCGATGGACCGTATGAACTTAAAGTTTGGACCCAGGATGTCGAAGTCACAGGCTTTCAAGCTTTTCACGTCCAATAAAAAGGAGTCGGTGTCGTGGAGCGACCACTTGTTGTATCTGATGGCGGTCAGCGACTCAGTCGGTGGAGCACAAGACCAAGTTCTTGAAAACATAGCCAAGTATGCGAGCTCAGGTACCGAGCTTCAAGGTGTTCTACTCGCGCGATATAATCCTCAACGAGAGGATTATATAAAGCAAGCCGAAGAACTGGTTCAATTCGCCCAGTTTAACGACCCAGCGATACGACTGGGGTCGAAGCCAACAGTGGCTGTCGTCAAGTGCAACGAATCTCGACGGCGTAGAAACGAGACAGAGCGCAAGGGAAAGAAGCCTGGCGCCTGCTTCAAGACTGGCAAGGAAGTCCATTATAAGCACGACTGTACCAGCGAGGCGAAAAAAAGCGTCACATTGGCTATAGCGGACGGGATCGACGCCACCAGCCAATTTATATTGGACAGTGGGTCGAGTCGTCACTTGGTGACGACAAAGTGGCAGCTGAGCAATGCGGCGAAGTGCAACGAAGAGTGTTTACTCCCAAATGGAGAAAGCCTTCGTATGCAGTTGAAGGGTACCGCTGACTTCGTGGTCATTGTTGACGGCGAAGCTCCCCGAGTCAAACTACTCGGCGCGTATTACGCCGAGAATCTACCGTTTAACATCATATCCTATGGGAGGATTGAGGAGCGGGGATGTGAACTACGCTACGATGGGCATCAACGATCGGTCATCCGCCGAAGCGATGGATGTGATATTTTTGACGTTCACAAGGACACAAACAATGTGTTGGTGGTGCGAGTTGTCGACGACAAAGCTGAGGAAGCCTACGCGTGTGTGGTTGCGGCGCTAGCTGAGGCTTTCAGCTCGCCAACCTCGGACCCTCAGCAAGGGAGCCTACTTGACTTTCTCTTGCGATTCGCCCACCTTGCATACGACACAGTCGAGTTGATGGCAAGTGACCCAGCTAGTGTAATACGGCTCACGGATAGAGAGCGGCCGACTTGCTTGACTTGTGCGAAACGTCAACAGCGACGCAACAAGAAGTCAAAGAAGGACACGGGTGAGTACGCGTCCATTACTCGAATCGGCGGGGTCATATGCAGCAATATCAAGGGACCAATCACGTCGTTCGACAGGCTAGGGAGCAGATACCTGATCAGCTTTGTTGATCACAAGAGTAATTACTGCCGCGTCTTCCTCGCCAAGTCGAAGGACAAGGCGACCAAGCAGTTTGAACAACTCACTGTCTACTTCGAAAAAAGCTTCGACTGCAAGGTTCACTGTCTTCGAACAGATGGAGGAGACGAGTACAAAGTGTTCGACCCGTTTTGTAAGTATGCGGGTGTGCGACACCAAGTATCAGAGCCTGACAACCAGGCGCCCAATGAAAAAGCTGAGCGCATGCATCAAACATTGATGAACATGGTGCGCTCAATGATTTTTGGTTCCGGGCTGCCTCTGAGCTTCTGGGGTGATGCAGTCGAGTACGCGACATACATTCTTAACCGCAGTCTGACTCGAAGTAATGAGGATCGAGCGTCACCTATCGAAGTTCTTACGGGTATCAAGCCCAAGCTGACTGATATTGTCATCTTTGGCTCGCCGTGTACCGCTATCCGGACCCCAAAACACAAGACACTTTACAGGCGCGGAGAGGCCGGGTTGATCATCGGCAAGAGCGATGAAGTCAAGGGATACCGCGTTCTATTTACGAAGGATCTCGTGGTACGCACTACACAGCACGTACAGAACATCAAGACACTGAGCGAGGACGCAACGCGCAGCTCATTCGCCAAGCAGACGAAAAGGCTGAGAGCATGGACAAGTCATCTGAGTCCGGTTCCAACTCAGATAATTCCTACGATGAATTCGATGAGCCAAGACACAATGTAGGACATCGGGAGGAACCGCGAGCGGACTCCAGGAAGCTCAAGACGCGTGGTGAGCGTGGCGAACAAGGGAAGAGGACGATTACCAAAGTAGTCGTCAAGACACCACGCATGACAATGCCATACGGTGAGAAAAGACTCCGCTACGCGAGATAATCGGTGCAAATCATCGCGTGGACCCAGCAAACAGAAATTCAGCCATGAAAAATGACAGGCGAGTGGAATGGGAGTGCGCTGCACACTCTGAGATTGAGTCGGTGGAAGCAAACGATACATGGGAACTGGTGTCGCGCACCAAGGAGATGTGTCCACTCCACACGAAGTGGGTCTTCAAGTCGAAGAGGAACGCAGATGGGAACTTCGAGCGCTACAAAGCACGCATGCTAGCGTGCGGTAACAAGAAGTCGTTCGGCAAAAATTACACGCTGACGTTTGCCGCTGTCATGTATATGACGACGGGAAAGGTCATCCTGGCGCTTTCGCAGATATGGGGTGTGCCAGCTCGACATGGCGACGTGCCTAATGCATACGTCAAGGCCTCAACGGAGCCGGAACTTAATATCTACATGTATGTCCCTCAGGGAATGAAGGTAAGCGAAAAGGAGACTCGGCGACTCCGCGTTGAGAACGCTGGGCAAGTGGTACTACAGCTTAAGCCAAGTCTTTATTGGCTTAAGCAAGCTGGGCGATTATGATCTCAGCTACTGCACTCGGAGCTACTATGAGTAGGCTTCCTGCAGTGCGTGACTGACTCGTGTCTCTACTTCAAGGTTACTGGAGACGATAAGACTGTAGTCGGGGTGTACGTCGACGAATTACTGGCGACAGCGACATCGCAGGAGCGAGTGGACGAGGTGTTTGTACTCTTGACAATGCTGCAGATCAAGGATCTGGGCGCTGTGAGCAAATTTTTGGGTATGCGAATAACTCACCCAGCTGATTTCGGATACGAACTGGACCAAGAAGCGACAATCGCCGAGATGCTGATGAAGTTCGGGTTACAAGAAGCGCACTCGGTGATGACACCTATCGGTCTTGACCACGACAACAATAGGCGCGAGGTGGACGCATTACTACCAAAAGAGAGTGCGGTTGGTGCTGCATCGGTGCAGGAGTTCCAGTCGATCGTTGGATCACTGTTATGGATAGCTCGCTGTACGCGCCCAGACATCGCGTATGCAGTACATCGAGTAACACGGCGGGCTAACGCGCCAAATACAAGCGATTGGCAGTTAGCCAAGAGAATCGCTAGGTACCTAAAGGGTACCATGGACGTCAAGCTTCGGCTTGGAGAAAGAAAAGCTGAAGGAAATTCAGTAGTACAACTCACTAGCACGAGCGATGCGGACTTTGCAGGAGATAAGACCAACCGGAGGTCGGTAAGCGGCGCTATAATTCGCGTGGGCGGTATGATGTTCGGCTGGACTTGCCGCAAGCAGGCCGCCGGATCACTATCGACTATGGAAGCCGAGTTCACGTCGGCGTCACACGCCAGGCAAGAATTACTGGGTCTGCGAGACCTTTTTCCGAGTTGGGTTTTGTAGTGGAACTGCCCATGAAAATGGAAATGGACAATCAAGCGGCCATTCGCCAAATGGAAAACGAGGAGAGCTCGGTGCGCGCTAAGCATATTGATATCAAGCTCAAGTTCCTCATGGACTACGCCAAGAAAGGAATATTAAAGCCCGTCTATGTGTCAACTGAGATGATGGCAGCTGATCTGCTTACTAAATCATTTAGCGCCGCTCGGTTGCGATCGCTTATGAAGATGTGCTGCCTGTATCGTATCGTGACGGATTCAAGCAAGCGCGCAGTGAGTAACACACAGCACCGTGAAGAAGGAGTGTCGGAAAAAGATGCTCTCGCCGAGGGCCGGGGAGTCGGCGAGTAAGCAAAGGATCACGGCGCGGTGGTTACGTCAGAAGCGGAAGTTGCCCAATGTTCAGGAGTTTTAGGGGTTGCAAGGCGCAAGGGTTGCACAAAGGATAGGTAAGACTACAGACAAAAGAGGTGAAGTCTTAAATGCATAATATATTCACTTCTACTTTCGCCACCAACTATTCAAGCAGCCTTCGCGCCACGTGCATATCGAATAAGAACAACTATAGTTGCAGTGCTTTATCAAAATGACATACTTTGACGCGTCTTAGAAACTAAACTATTTGGAGGAAGCCGGATTCGTATTCTCATCTTGTATAGTCTTAAAGTACCACTCCACCTAATTCTGCTCAAAAGAATGCAGGAAGTCATCGACTCAGCAAAATATAGAGCTCTGAATTTCTCTCATCAAATTTTGATAACATTCTATACAACCAAAACCAAAATCAGAATCAAAGACTGACGAAATTCTCTATCGAATATCAGTTGATCGCTAATCAGATTCAATACGCGAGTCAGTGAATGAAGTATATGATCAAGGTGCTCGTAAAGTTGAGCATTTAGATAGGTCATTGTCAAGGCTAGCAAGGTAAATCCCTCTGGCAGTCCACATTTACACAGATATCACCGCGTTCGTTTATTCATTCGGCATCCTGCTGCAGCCGCGCGAAAGTCAATGGACACGTTTCTAAAGCGAATTGTTCCAAGCTGACGAGAATTTCTGTATAATTGTGTACTTTGTTTCGATCAACTAGATTGCTTATAACATCGACACTTTGAACAATTCATAGATTCTGTACTATACTAAACGCAAGATATATACGTGTCAGATTTACTCGACACAGAATGGCAATGACATTAGAATTCTACCACTCAAGTGAACGTTTTTCTCGTCATGATCGCGTAAAATTCATCGGGTTTGATTTCCCCATCTTGATCAGTATCTGCTCTTTCAATCATTTCCAAAAGTTCGGCATCGGACATTGTTTCTCCAAGTTCTCTTGCGACACGCTTCAAGTTTCGCAGACTAATTTTCCCAGTCTGATCATCATCAAATAATGCGAACACTTTTTGTATATCTTCTCGTGTGTTCTTATCGCTCTACAATGACAATTCTTTTCAGCAAATTGGATAGTAACTCGATTGATTTTTCTAATACCATTTTCGCTGTCATCATGTCCAAAAATTCATCGAAATCGATACTTCCTGATCCGTCTTTATCAATATCCGCAATCATTTGATAAATAATCTGATTCTTTGCTTCAAAACCCAACGATTGCATGGCGGTTTTAAGCTCTTTTGGATCAATAGTGCCACTTCCATCCGTGTCGAAGAGATTGAATGCTTCCCGTATCTCTTCTACTTCATCTTGTGTGATTCCCGGTCGTTCATATATCTTTTTTTCAGACTGCTGGGGATTCAAACCCGCACGATTCACCATTCTTATTATAGTGAGTCTGCTCCAAAGGGCTCTGGTCGTCTGGAAGGATCACGTTGGTACATTTGTGCTGCGTACATCAAGCTAGGACATTTCATTCATATAGTGTGTCATGAACCTTAATTTCTGTCGTGTTACCGCGTTCAACAAAACAATTGTAAAAACGTTTTAGTATTCGAAGAAAGCCTCTTTATCGAAGCAAAGATTCCGCAACTGGAGCATCCACCCGCTGTAGATCGGATTAATAATCTTCAGCACTCATCGGAGAACAAAGCAAAGTCTTTTACTGTCACTTTCAGAAACACACAACCAATAAACGTGCGACACTCGTCATCCAAAAGCGGACCCAAATTCACTCTATTTCTTTTTATCGTCATCGGATTACTTGCCCGATTACGGTTTAAAAAGCTCAAGAAAGTAAGCAAGAATCTTTCTGGACCTCACAACGACCAAGCATTCCATAAACTTGTAGAATTTTAAGATGCAGAGCACCGAAGTTATGTCAGCACAGGCCGCTTTTCGTGAGATTGTGAAGAAGGAATTTGAAGTTTTATTGGAAGAAGGAATTGAACGTGATGTAGCAGTTCGACAACTCTTACATCGTATTGTCGGCTCTATCTCTCAACCGTCACCACAGGAAGTGGAACGGGTAATGACCAAATTTCAAATGACTCGAGACGATGCGAATCGTGCTTTAATTGTTAAGCAAGAAATCGCTCAATTGAGGAAACAAGGTCTGGATGCGTTGGAAGCAATTTTGGAATTGACTCGAAAAATGCAGTCACGTCGAGACACGAGTAAAGTTAATACCGATGCATCCACTGGTTGCGAAATTGAGACGCAGAAAAATGAAACTATTCAATCGCCAATGACGTTATGTCAGAGAATTGGAAGTGTTTCTATATCTACAACCCAAGAAAAGGAGAAGAATTGGTGTGAGGATGCGACGAAGCAGATTCCCGATAATTGTCATTCTGCTGAATTACTTTCGAGGAAGCGTAAAATGGAGAAATCAAGAGCAGAAGCTCAGCCTGATGCAAGTGAACATACTCAAAATGAGATGGCAATTTCCTGCAACGGAATTGTGGATGACATAAATGCGACAAAAAGGCAAAAAGTAAATCCCTTATCAAATCCTTCATCTGATTCAATTATCGCTTCAACAAAAGACAAAACCGATGCTCTGTCCAAAGATACCGACCTCATGGATGAGAAATCTCGATCTTCCAAGAGCGATGAACTACTTCAAAATGTGGATTCGAGTCAATCCCCAAATCCGAAGAAAACAAAAGAAAAGACGAGATCGCAATTCATCAATCGTAGAAGCTCTAGTTCTGAACGCGAAGAAGAGAAGAGTTGCTCTGTCACCATCAAATCGAAGCAAAAGCGGCCACTCAACATGCTGTCTCCCGACTACAACGATGATAATGCGTTATATGCGTTAAAACCCGTCGATGAAGAGAGGAGTGATCTTCCAGATTCGTATCAGGTGCATCCGCATGACAATCATTTCCATCATGCTGCACATACATATCATCATCACTCGTATTTGCGTCATTCCAAGCGCCATCGGAAATAAACGATGCAGAAAGGTATCATGTGTTTTTAGGATATCAACCAATCAGAAACCGAGCTAATAATATCAATCAATCAGAATAGCTTTACTAAGTTGCTAGAAAAGGCGCTTGTATTAGTGAGTGTCCGCTCTTCTAATGTGACGTATACGGTACAGCTCTGCAATCATTGCAATGGAAGCAGAGAAAAGGAGGGAAAACGAAGATGCAAATGGCTCCGATACGCGCGCTTCTGTCCTTATGGAAAGTAGAAATACCGATATATCGACACAAAATGTACTAGTTGATGCATTCCATAAGCAAAATACACCTTCAAATCCCTCAAATAGCGACAATCGCTGTTCACATTCACCTTCCAATGCCCACCAATCCACCTTTTCTTCGTCCATATCAGCCCATTCCAGTGGTGTTTCTGACACACAATCTACCACACACCATCCATCACATCAGCACTCTGTAGAAAAACCATTAAAAGACGCCAAAAGAAGCCCATCTTCTCATCAGAAAGAAGTCTCCAATACCGAGTGTGATATTCCTTCTATCACAGCTCAAAATGCACAAGCTACAAAGTTCCAAGTACTTCAACAAGAGAGAGGTCAGAAACAGCATCAACCAGTGGTTCTTCTTCCGGAAACCAAGCAAATGCGACAGCAGATCTTCGATGCAGAACCTTCGAAATCATGGAAAGTATTGACTCAATTTCCCAACTCGAAAAATGAGATTGAAAACCTCGCACACGTATGCTGTCGACTCGCTCTGGCAAGGACAAGGGAAGACATGAGTGAAGCAATCAATCGAATGTCAATTTGGTCCAAACGCTCTTCCGATATCGCGCTCGTCAAAATAGCTTTACGAGAATTTCAGCTGCTTTTGCATGCAAATCAAAAGATCTTCATTGAGCTTTCGTCCAAGGAATTGAATGTGAAATGGGAACACGTGATGGGGAGGCTTAAGTATCTGATCCTGCAACACGCAAATACAAATATAGAAACTGGGAAGGAAGCGCTGCATCAGTCGTCAAGTTACCTGAATGAAGCCAAAAGACACGCATTTGAAGCTCTTAAGTCGAAATTGATGAGTGCGTACACGAATGCGACATCTACGAATTCGGTACCAAATGTGCTCACAAGAGATATCCCGATCACTCAGCAGCATGCAATAAAGCAAAATGGTAGCTTGTTACAACAGTCCAATGTGCCAATGCATTTACACAAATCGCATCATTCAATTGTCAGAAATGATATTCGAAAATCCGACCACATTATGAGCGCCAATGCAACACCATCGACCTGGAGACCATCTTCGACTGTGAATATGAACCATCAACATCGTAACAATCCGTCGGTCACTAAACCAGCACCAAAAATGGAGGAATTATTCGACGTTGATCTCTCATCTCGAAGTTGTAAGTACGCCAAAGAGGCAGAAGGTCGATTCTATTTCCCAATCAAATTGATCAGCAAAGTCATGCGAAAAGCTTTTGACACCACCGACACGGACGACGGTGCTTTATCATCCAAAGACGATACCCAGGAAGATACATCTCCATTGAAAAAGAAGCTGAAACCTTGTACTGATACATCAGCAATCAATATTGATGCAGATGCTGTTGCTCTGATGCAAGAATGTGTCACAGAATTCATCCTTTATCTGACAAGTGAAGCAGCTGGGCATGCAGCGATGAATAAGCTTCGAGTGAATATCACTGGGAATGATGTGGTCGATGGAATGAAAAATCTGGGATTCTCAAGCTATGCGAGCGTATTAGCTCTATTGAATGAGAAGTTAAAGGTGCATCAAGATGATGTATCACGAAAAAAGCTGGAACGTAAAATGCAATTGAAAAAGGAAAAAGAGATGTTACAGGCACAGCAAACACCTCTTCAGAATGGTCTTCCAGCGATTCCTCATCCGCCAATTCGGCCAGGGTACATGACTACGAATCCCATCAGCTTTCCATCGATTTATAAAGACCAACAGAACTTGATCAGAAGCTTTCATGGACAATACCCAAACATTCCCAAGATACCATCGAGTACAGGTAGCCATCCACTTCATCAGACCACCCCAATCCATCGAATTGACGCCAATAGTAAAGAGCAGCCTCGCGTGATACCGACATCCATGGATAAGAATTTTATCCAATCATCTTCGACCACGGATTCTTGATGAGAATTGCTGAATTCTGCGCGGAATATGACGTCAAATTTGGTTTTATATAGACTGGGGATCCATTTTATGGCTGTATCAATATCGTGGTGTCCTGGCGACGCGCTTCCGCTTCCGCTTCATTCGTCATGTTGATGATGTGGACCACGTTATTTGTGTACGAGTACATGGTATTAGGATATAATCAAGTATTATTGCATACTATTAAAAGCGGTATCCGATGGACGTCGGGAAACATTGTTCCATTACGCATTGCAGCCAAATCGATTTCTTACCATTCGAATGTGACTGTTGTCACTCCATTTTCTGTCTCGAACATCGCTCCTACGATTCTCATTCTTGTGTATCCGTTCAAAAGACCGATAGTCGTGTGTTTGAATGTCCAATTTGCAAGAAAATAATCAATTGCACACCAGACCAAGACATTCATCAAGTTTGGAATGCTCATAATTTATGTGGCGATTGTGTGGCAATATCAACTGATGCTCCACGAAAAAAGAAAATTCGATGTGGTGCGTTGCAATGTCGAGCTGTGATAGGACCATCCAACCGATTTGAGTGTACCACGTGCCTCCAAATTGTTTGTCTGACGCATCGATTTCCCAGTGAGCATCTTTGTAAAAAACCTCGGAATTGGAATGGTGTTTCGATTTTAAAGAAGCAAACAAACTCAGGTGCAAGCACAATCATTCAGCAGTCTAAAGAGACTATATGTTCGATAATGCGAACAAATGGGAACACAACAAAATCAGAAGAAAATTGTCCAATTTGTGAAAAGTCTTTTGCGTATATGTCTCAACTGATCGCACATGTGAATTCGAAGCATCCAGAAATCGATCGATCTGCGACATTGTCAGGCATAAAGGCGACACCACGGAAGAACAAACGAGTTGGAGCCTCGCAAGTGGATAGAAGTCAAAGTCAACCAGACAGCAAATGCATTGTCATGTAGAAATGCTCACAAATTCTTCCAGTTAAGACAATCATTCTTTTATTACGAATTTCAGTATACACGCATTAGCCTTGGACTCCATCGGATTTCTTAGTGGACCACAAGAGATCTAATAATTGTGTGGTTCCTCTCATGATCTGCACAGGAAGTTGCTTGTACATGTCGGTGATGCTGTCGACGACTAATCGACTGCTGGAAATGTTGAAATCGTTCTGCTTTACGATTGTCATGGTCAAAGTTGTCGGAGTCATCGAGTCATTTGCCTCATTGGTCCTCAGAGCACTCATATCAGATCCTCGTGAGTGAACGCTTGAGTGATCGAGTGCAAAGATGGCGCACAGCAAACAGAATGCAACGAAAAGCATATTCCACCTCTTTATCTTCTTGACCAATTGAAGTATGTCGATGGTACCATGTGATTGTCCACGGCATCTTTCTTGGAACTCTCATTCCGCGATTGTTCCGAGTCTTCTCGCCTCACGAGTCCAATTTGAATCCGATGAGTCCAAACCGGCATCCATTGTTGCCTCATTACAGTGGATGCAAAGACGGGCCAAAGTACCCCCATCTACGGAGAAGAAATGGATCGACCTTGTATAAAGAACATACACTCTTTTTTCGTTCGGTGCGCAAGTCTTGCATGTTTTATAACATAGTATAGAAACAGCAAATAAAAAGTTTACACGTATAGTAGACTTCTCTCATTTTTGGAGAGGTTTCAGTAGCTTTACTGTGTGTAATGGAACAGTAGAAACAAGCTGCTAGGAAACATCATGACGTAAGTGATATGTGCGGTACATTTGGAGCCGTTGTCCTGCATCCTGTAGCAACTCCTTGTAGCATCGGCGATCCATTTACTGATTGTCGCGATAGGCTCATGCAAACTGCGGTAAAAGTTTTTAATTGGCTGATGGTGAGGTATTTGCGATCGTGTGATTTCTATACTTTATAAGGGAGAAAGCGCTGAGTACAGCGCGTATTGTTACACTGTAAAAACTCACAAAATAGCCCTAATGTGAGAACAATATTCGTTCTCTATGGGTAAAAGTGTATAGAGTAACGACACATGCTACATGAATGGAGTGCCCTTTCAGTCAGATTCGTATTCAGCTACACAATTTGTGTACACATTTTGTAGGAGCGGTAAAGTGCTATCCGAACAAAGTGCGTCGGATCAGAGTATCTAAAATTGTGTCGGAGAAATGACAGACATTTGCGTATGCGCTGCGATTGGCTACTCTCTATAAAGAGCAGCTGTTACAATATATCGCCCACCCTGCACTACCGTTTATCTACCTGAGAGTTTTTCTGACCGTACGCTTAGTGAGGTTTACAGTCCATAACCTCAATCATTCGAACTTTGTACTCACTCTTCAAACTTCTCACTTTTCGACAAAACGATCCTTCGAATTCACTCTGTAGTTTACAACCTGTCGCTTTTGCGCCAATCAGACTGAACCCATGGCTTCGGATGAAAACGTCGTTCTATTACAAGAAGAGTCCGAAGTTCCAGAAGTCTATCGATCGCTAAACTTTCGCAGTATTCAAGATCCTTACTCACGTCATGAAGAGGATGATCTTGCATCGCGATACAGCACATTACGAGCTGAAAATGTCGATCAAATGCTCTCGGGGGGTCTAGAACGCTTCTATAAGAAGTATAATCATCTCTCCAACAAAATCAATCTACAGTTACCAACACCTGAAGTGCGTTTTGAGAATCTCTCGTTCTCGGTACAAGTTCCCATGACGTCTTCGAGTGGTGGAAAATCAACCGTGGGCTCGCATCTCCGACGCTTATTGGTTCCTTGGCAGAAACCGCAGACCGTGCAAAAAGAGGTTTTACACCCAATGACGGGCATCATCAAACCCGGATCCATGACACTTGTTTTAGCCAATCCCGGCGCAGGAAAATCGACGTTTCTAAAAGCACTTGCGGGTAAAGTTCGAAACTCAAGTACATCACGGGTCGGTGGAGAGATTTTGTATTCGGGTTTACGTGCCGAGGAAATTGACCTGATCAAACTGGTGGGTTTAGTGGATCAAAATGATACCCATATTCCAACATTGACTGTTCGGGAAACCTTCAAGTTTGCAGATCTTTGTATGAATGGACTTCCAGAGAGTCAGCCAGAAGAATTGCGTGATATTGCAGCACTTCGAACGGAATTATTCATTCAGATTCTTGGATTAAACAATTGCGCAGACACTGTTGTGGGTGATGCGCTTCTCCGGGGAGTCAGTGGTGGTGAGAGGAAGCGTGTGACTGTGGGCGAAATGCTCGTTGGCGGTCAAAGTTTATTTCTTTGTGATGAGATCTCTACGGGTTTAGATAGTGCGGCTACCTATGATATTATCCAATCAGTGCGCACATGGGCCAAAACGTTGGGTGGGTCTGCGGTCATCGCTTTATTACAACCGACCCCCGAAGTCGTGGAATTATTTGATGATATTTTGATGATCAATGAAGGTCATTTACTATACCACGGGCCAAGAACTGAGATTTTGAGTTACTTTAGTGAACGTGGGTTTACCTGCCCATCACGTACCGACCCGGCCGATTTCCTGATTGAAATCACTTCTGGGCGTGGAAGACGATATACAAATGGAAATGTCGATGATAAGAAGCTTCCAGTGACATCTGAAGAATTCAGTAATTTGTTTTACAGCTCTCGAATCTTCAAAAAGACACATGAGACATTGGGCAAAGGATTCAACGAACACGCTTTTGAGAATGCTGAAGACTTTAGAAAAGCAAAAGCTGTTGCCAATCTCGCACGTTCCAAAGAAAAGTCCGAATTTGGTTTGGGGTTTTTCCCAAGTACAATGCTTTTATTGAATCGATCGAAAATGGTGTGGTTACGTGATCGACCTCTGCTTTGGGGAAAGATTATGGAAGGACTTTTGGTTGGACTTGTATTGGGAATGATCTTCTATGAGTGTGATCCAAAGTATTATCTTCGAATGATCTTTTTCAGTATTGCGGTATTTCAACGACAAGCATGGCAACAAGTGACAATTGCATTCCAATTACGTAAAGTCTTTTACAAGCAACGTACACGTAATTTCTTTCGGACAAGCTCGTACGCCATCGCCACTAGTATCGTGCAGATACCTGTCAACTTGACGGTAGCACTTGTGATGGGAACCTTTTTCTATTTTATGAGCGGATTGGTGCGTACGGCTGAAAAGTTTTTCATTTGTTTGCTCATTTGGGTCGCATTCCAACATGCTATTGGAGCTTGGATGACTTTGATTAGTTCTGTATCACCAAGTATTACGGTCGGTCAAGCAGCCGCGGGTCTTTCAGTCAGCTTTTTTCTATTGTTCTCTGGGAATATCATTTTGGCTGATTTGATCCCTGACTATTGGATTTGGATGTACTGGTTCAATCCTTTGTCGTGGGCTTTACGAAGTGTAATGTTATCCGAATTCTCTTCCGACAAGTATGATGCAAATGGTCTTGGATCACGTCAATTGCGTGGATTTTCTATCACGCAAGGGGAAGAGTATTTGTGGTATGGATTTATCATTTTACTGCTGTATTACTTCTTGTTCACGGCATTCAATGCCTTGGCGCTCCACTTCATTCGCTTTGAGAAATTTCAGGGTGTTACCAACAAACCCAAAGCAGTTGAAGAAGAGGATAAAGGCAATGTGTATGTTGAAGTGAGCACTCCTGGAGCTCCAGTCAATGGCGTCAAAGGTGATCGAAGCAAAGGGGCAGGCTTGGCGTTTATTCCAGCAAATTTGTGTATCAAGGATCTCGAGTACTTTGTTACGCTACCATCGGGTGAAGAGAAGCAATTGTTGCGAGGTGTAACAGCCCATTTCGAGCCTGGAAAAATGACTGCGTTGATGGGAGCTACTGGTGCCGGTAAAACGACATTGATGGATGTTATGGCTGGCCGAAAAACTGGCGGAAGTATTGTTGGTGAGATTGTGGTGAATGGAGAATCTAAAAATCATTCAAATTTTAGCCGAATCGCTGCATATTGCGAGCAAATGGACATTCATTCGGAAGGAGCTTCCATATATGAAGCGTTGGTATTTTCAGCGAGTCTTCGTCTTCCATCTGAAATCAGTGAAGCGGACCGAATGAATCTTGTCAATGAGACATTGGATTTGCTGGAACTTTCCGGAATTCGCAATGAATTAATTGCCAATTTATCTGTGGAACAAAAGAAACGTGTCACCATTGGTGTAGAGGTTGTATCGAATCCCAGCATTTTGTTTCTGGACGAACCAACTTCCGGTTTGGATGCACGATCTGCTATTGTCGTGATGCGTGGTGTTCAATCGATTGCACGAACAGGAAGAACGGTTTTGTGTACGATCCATCAACCGAGTATTTCCATTTTCGAGCTTTTTGATGCGCTTTTATTGCTCCAACGAGGTGGATACACGGCATACTTCGGTGATTTAGGTAAAGATTCCATCACCATGCTCGAGTATTTTGCATCTATTCCTGGAACAGAGCAAATTCGACCGCAATACAATCCAGCGACGTATATGCTTGAAGTCATTGGTGCGGGTATTGGTCGAGATGTCAAGGATTACTCGCTGGAATATCGGAATAGTGAGCTGTACAAGACAAATCGTGAACACACTATGGCATTACTAAATCCTCCAGAAGAATTTGTCCGATTTTCTACAATGAATTTCCATCCAATTGCGACGTCCTTTATGAATCAACTTGTTTTTTTGGCCAACAAACAACGTCTCACGTACTGGCGTAGTCCGCAGTACAACTTTGTGCGATTGTTCCTATTCCCGCTTTTCGCCATTATATTCGGCACGACATTTTATCAACTGGGATCCGATACAACAAAGAAAATCAATTCACACATTGGACTGATTTACAACAGTATGGATTTTATTGGAGTGATCAATCTGATGACTGTTATTGAAATCTCGTGTGCGGAACGTGCGGTGTACTACCGGGAGCGAATGTCAAACTATTACGATGCACTTCCATTCAGCCTCTCCATTTTCTTTGCGGAACTCCCGTACTTGATAGTTGCGGTGTCGATGTTTCTCACAATTTTATATTGGCTTGTGGGATGGAACAGTGAGGCTGGAGCCTTTTTCTACTTCCTCTTTGTCTTCTTCTTATACACATCAGTGTGCACTTTTATCGGTCAGTGGATGTCGGCGCTTACTCCGAACGCCAAAGTGGCAAATGTGGCGGTCGGTGCATTGTCGTGTTTATTCAATCTGTTTAGTGGATTTCTACTACCACCCACTCGAATGAGATCGTTTTACAAATGGTTCAAGTATTTGATGCCTTCCAGTTACTCCTTAGCAGCATTGGTCAGCATTCAATTTGGTGAATGTTCTGACCTGGTTCCGGATGGGTGTCAAATGATCACGGTTACTTCGAATAATATGAACAAGACAATGTCAGTGGAGACGTATGTGAATGGAGAGTACGACTTTAATCCAGAATACAAGTACAACAATATGGCTGCGCTTATTGTATTTTGGGTGGCGGTTCAAGTGCTCATATTCCTTACGTTAAAGTACGTGAGTCACTTGAAACGATAGAGGGAAAGTGGAGGTCCATTTGGGATATTGGGAAGTCGCGGGAGGAATATTATGTGTATACATCTTTTGTTTCGTTTATATTGCATTTCACTTCAAGTCAGTTTGGAATTAGTAAATAATCTATATTACAATCGGACAACGAACTGGGTGCATTTCTATAGGAAGTGCGCAAGACACGGCTCCGTTTGACTATGTAAGATAATACCCTCCCGGATGAAAACATCAGGATGCTTTAAAATGGAAAAAGCATGACGAATTCCATCGCGGCATCGTGTGGTTTCAGGAGGGATCGTGAGCGAATTGGCGTGGAAATTCTAATGCTGAATTTATGCTGGCGAAGGGAAAGCGGTGATGAGTTCGCCCTCATTTCGGATGGGATGCTTCCTTCCACTGCGAATGTGGTACGTTTATTTACGCATGAGCCTGTCACCCGTTCTGGCGAGCTGAATGTGAGTCCGTTTTCTATTATCATGAGGAGCAGCCTATTATAGTGTTCGGAATAGCAAAGGATGATGCCGTTTACTGTATTTTTGAAACAGGAGGACATATGAGTCACCAGCTGTCAACTCTATGAATGCTGTGG
>CACSLJ010000215.1:0-44622 GCA_902706625.1 Albugo laibachii | reverse complement strand
AGGCTGCAGGCTCGAGCCTTTTAGAGCCATCCAGTAATCGTCCTCTCCGTGCAAGACTCGAGAAATATAGTGCATTGAGCATCCTTGTCCTATAAAGAATTATGGGCGTAATACTGCGTATAAACGAGGTCCCTTAAGTTAAAGTATTCTAATTTTATTGAATCGCCAATGAAAGTACATGAAGAATAGAATCCATTTATCGAAATTTCCGTAGAATTAGGGATAGAATGAATTTTGGAAGCGGGAAATACAAGCATCCATCACCATGACTACCATAATCTCATAGCGACGTGTACGATCGACTTTCTTGAGCCCATGGAGAGCTCTGTGTGGAATTTTATCGCAGCACTGATTTACCTCGTGCTCTAGATGAGTTGGTATCCGCTATACTATTACGGGGTTGTGCATGACCAAACGGTAGTGAATTAGATTGATAACTACTATATAGCAAAATTCTATTCTTCTGTCGCGCTCAGATGCCCTCATAATCAAAGTGAAACGCCAGACTCTATTCACGCGTTTGCCTAATTTTCTTCCTCGTCCAAGGGATGCTTATTCACACCGGATTTGTCGCCAGCGTTTGTCGTCGGAAGCTGGATCCATTGAGTTTAGCCGCGTGGAGTGCGCTGCGAACTGGAAACGTTGTGATTGGCTGAAAAGCCTGCAAAGATTCTGTTGCAATGTTCGCTTGTCTGATGACCATGGAGAGCACCAACGCCTTGTTTGGTGTGCGAGCGCTACAGAGCCGACAGACAATGAATATTGTTGGACAGGATTTTCATGTACTTAAATTCTTACCAATCTCATTGCAAACGGAAGCGTGGTTTTTCGTCGGATTACCCGTCCTCATCATGTGCCTGATCATCATTATCAGTATCGTGATTCTTTGCGCTGTTAAGCCACTCCAGGAGAAAAAGATAAATATATTCGATGATAAGTACGTTCAAATAAGCGTGCATTACTTGCTTGCTTCTTTTTCTCGTTACTATCAAATGGGCATTCAATTCTCGCGTCAGAATCTGCATTCGTTACCGGAAGGCAAGTACAAGGTAAACTACTATTTACACTCTAAACTGGTATATTTCGATGGAATAATCGCTTATGTAATAGATACCAAAGCATCTCGCTGTTATCATGGATGGAAATCGACGATTTGGAAAAGCAAAATATGGGCTCAGTGTCCGCGGCCACGCTGATGGAAGCAGGACGCTTGTTTCATTTATAGAATGGTGTATGGAGTTTGGTGTGGAAATTCTCACAGTGTATGCATTTTCGAGCGGTGAGGATATGCATGATATTGTCTCCCGACTACTTGGCTAAACTCCATTGCTGGATAGAGAATTGGAATCGTCCACAAGATGAAATCGACACACTGCTGGGTCTTTTTGACCAATTCATGCAGGACATTATACCGCAAGCACTCGAAAAAGATATTCGAATTCGAGTCCATGTAACAAACAGTGAAAAACTACCTCACCATGTCATCGCCGCAATTCAGGAGACAGAGAAGACGACCGCGCAATGTCAAAGGCTGCAGCTAAATATCTGCGCAAGGTGAGAAGTGCTTTTGACTTTATTGAGATAACAGCTGACGCCATTCATTTAGTTATGGTGCGCGTGAGGAACTCGTTAGTGCGTTCAAACAGATTGGGGAGAAGATAGAGTCGGGATATATGTGTGCTGCTGACATCAATGAGGCTGTTATCAGCAACCACTTATTGACAAGGTACACGCTGCTTGCATGTCCATCACCATTTAATCACTCTTTACGCATTAGGGACATACCTGATCCGGACGTGCTGCTTCGAACATCGGGCGAGCATCGAATCAGTAACTTTCTACTATATCAGATTGCTTATACGGAACTTATTTTCGCAGACAAACTGTGGCCAGAATTTAAAAAGCAAGATTTTATTGCGTTCTTGCGCGAATACAGCCAAAGGCAACGTCGATTTGGCAAATGACCTAAATAATGTGTGAATAGAGTGCATACATCCTTTTACAACACTATTTAAATATCTCAATGTCGGCCAGCGTGACCCGCGAGGACGAAATCAAGCCGGAAACCAATGATAAATTTGCGGAGAATTCAGAGCACGGCGAAGAGTTTTCTTTTAAGATAACGGAGCGCCCTAAAAACTGCGTAAGCTGCCATAAAGATCTCTCCCGTATGATACGCATAACATGCAGCGAATGCGCCAGTTCCAGCGCATCATTGCCGCCTGTGATCGAGCTTTGTGTCGAATGTTTCGCAGTAGGAAGCGAAGTCGCACACCACAAGAAAACACACAGCTATAAAGTATCGGATTGTTCAGCGTTTCCGCTCGTTTGCGACTCGAATCGCGCGATTTCTTCAAAGGAATCCGTGAATGAGCAAAGTACCGCGACAAATTCGCCATTAAAGGAGATTGGAAGCACAAATTGGACTGCGGAGGAGGATCTGCTTCTATTGGATGGTATCAAGCTGTTTGGGATGGGCAACTGGAAAGATATTGCGGATTATATCGGCACAAAGAGCGAGAAAAAGTGTGAAGCACATTACTTGAATGCGTATTTGAGCCAGGAGGATCAGCTCCCGCAGTTTATAGATGATACATGTGGCTCCCAGCAAGTGGAACTCGTCGTTCAGGACGAATCGGAAGATGCGGTCGATCCTTCTGTGGAGGTAGAGGCGCCTTCTACACCGACGAAAAGGATGAAGAATTATCAAGGAAGCAAAGAAGTACGAAGTACTACGGGGACGACTCCGGTTAAGCAGATGGTAGGAACAGAACTGGCTGGTTACATGCCATTGAGAGGCGATTTTGATGTGGAATATGACAACGATGCGGAGGTCATTTTGTCAGATATGGAGTTTGCAGAAGATGACACTCCGACCGAACGTGAACTCAAGCTCAAAGTGATTGAGATTTACAACTCAAAACTGGATGAGCGAGCGCGTCGGAAACAGTTTGTGATCGAGCACGGATTGTTGGATTATAAGAAGCATCAGCAGACGGAACGAAGGCGACCCAAGGAAGAGCGTGAAATCATCGCTCAGATGCGTCCGTTTGCTCGGTTCCACACTCGTGAAGAGCATGAAGATTTGATCCAGGGACTCATCACTGCGATGCGATTGCAGAAACAGATCGTTTTGTTGCAGGAATATCGACGGAATGGGATCAAAACACTTGCCGAAGCCGAGATGTATGAGCAAGAGAAGAAGAAGCGAGAGACTGAATTGGCCATGCAAAAGCAGAGAGATGACGCTTCGTATTTGTACGACTCCACGCGAACGAATTCTAATGGGAAAGATCGAGCAAGTCGGTATCGAGAGCGCTTGACCGGTCTTCACGACGATGAAGGCAGCGATACGTCGAGCAATAAGCGACCCCGGACGGGTGACTCGAGCGAGGACAATGGTCGAGGAGTGTCGAAGCGAATTGCAACTTCGCTCGTGGATGGAGCACCGGGCGCTCATCTTCTCGCACCGACCGAGAAAGAGCTTTGCAGTAAACTCCAGATCTTGCCCAAGGTATACTCTACATTTCCATGTGTACAAAGTTGCTCAACTCGCTTTCGCAGCACTATTTGGTCATCAAAGATGTGCTGATTCGCGAGTGTTATCGGCTGGGGTACTTGACACCCGACACAGCTCGACAGATCGTAAAGCTCGGTACACAAACGCTGGTGTCTTGACGTATTCTTTTCGCCGCTCAATTCGTTCTGGTAGACGTGGAAAAGTCGGAGGATATCTATGATTTCTTTGTCAGCTGTGGATGGGTCCAACGTGAGCCAACACTGCTTCCCGGTATGATTCTGATGCACTTGCCGATCGTTTGCTTCTGACAATTGCGTTAGATGCACAAGCACAAAGTACCGCCACCAGCAACGAACAATCGACTTTTCAAGAGAGTGTCCCCTGTAAAGTATCGGAATAGCACTCTAGCGCTCGCTGACGAACCCAGTCGACTTTTTGCAGCATCGTCCCATCCAAGTCATTTGGGCTCGTGATGAAACACTGGCCCAAAGGTGACAATTGGAGCTGCTGGTCCAGGATCCTTGATGCGGCCGACGATGATGCGTGCTAATAATGCGTCATTGGTGACATTCACAAGGGCACACATTCGGTCCAAAAGCCAGTCGACTCCGACAATGATGGAGAATACGGCCGGGACATCTGTATGAAAGACTGTCTTCCATATGGTCATCACCATCACAAGACCGGAATGTGGCACAGGAGCAACGCCATAAGAAGCGATGGCGCTTACCAACGCGAGTCGGATGTACGACATAATGGTCAAATGAGGTTCGATTCCGCTTATTTTGGCCATAAATAAGCAAGCTAATGGCATGTATACGGCCGTTCCATTCAAATTGCAACTCGCTCCCAGCGATAAGACAAATCGGGCGATCGAAGCAGGAACTTCCCGAGTAGATTCCACGCATCGAATTGTTACTGGCAAAGTGGCGATGGACGAGCAGTAGCTCGCGATGAAGATCTGAGCCGGTATGATCGCCTTCAAGTAGGAGAACACATTCCGTCTGGCGATAACGAGCATCGCGAGTCCAAGGACTCCAAATGTCACTGTCAATAACGCTGATAGTAATGCCACTCCGAGAAATCCGACGCTTTTGACCAATTCCAATGAGCACGGAAGTTTGACGATCGCACCAGCTAGAAGCGAGATGATCGCGATGGGAAGCACAGCCATGACTGCATTGAGGATCATTCGGACGAGAATTCCAACTTGAGTGATGAGCAAAAGCGGATAGTTTTCCGTGACTTCTTTTTTGGGTCGAAAGCTTTTCGTGATGGCCACACCAAATAGAATTGCAAAGGAGATGACACCGAGTGTGGAACCTTCCACGAACGCTTCCAACACATTGGTGGGAATCAGCTGATCCAAGAGGCTGAAGATCTCTTTGGAAACCGACAAATTGACAAAAGTTGGAGATTTTAGTGCGAATGTGTAGGAAATATCATCGAGCTCAAATTGCGCGTTTTCCGTCCGATTACGAGAAGCCATGCAGACAATTGTGTCGTT
The DNA here is from genome assembly GCA_902706625.1 of Albugo laibachii. NCBI lineage: Eukaryota > Oomycota > Peronosporomycetes > Albuginales > Albuginaceae > Albugo > Albugo laibachii. Next base: position 39,595 of record CACSLJ010000215.1, on the reverse strand, counting down.
GCGAAGCTGAGTGAGATATCGTCCATCGGGACATCGAAGCGCGAGAGTTGGAACGACATCTTCCGTGTACAAAAGCGTCTTTTGCACTTTGAAAAATGACAGAAACAGCCATCCAAAAAAGGTTCCCGTGCATGAGGAAAGAATTGTCATACTGACGAACGCGACAATCGTGCGCGCTCCGACTGCAACCTCTTGCCCAACAGCGATAAACTTGGCGATACAAGTCACAATACTGCAGAAAACCATCGGAACAATCAGACATTTCAGCGCTTTGATGAACAATTGACCGGGTAATTCAAGCCAGCGTGTTGCATCTTCGCCAATTCCGTTGCCGCTGAGTATGAAACCGAGTGCGATTCCAGCGATTGCCGAGCCGAGAATCATAATCAAGCTGATGGAATCTCGCTGATTGATTCCAGTTGCAAACATATCGCGCATCTCCAGTCCGTCCATAGAAGCATGATTATCGGTCTGTAGCGGTTCTTTACGAAGAATGGAGCGTAATGGAAGGGTTTCTGTCGATTCGGGCGTTATGGATGGATGCTGAGAGCAAGTTGGAGAAGGAATGAAGGTCGTCTCTGGGCTGAAAGTGTACCGATTTGAGTCGTTCCGAACGAATGAGCCGCTCAAATGATCCATGAATGAATCCACCGATGCAAACGCCACACGCATAATGCCAATTGAGAGAGTGGTACAAAACGTCGGACTGATTTCGAATGAGAAATGATTCCATTAAGCTCATGTTGTCGGTGCAATTGGACGATATGTGTCTGAATGGTTGATAGAATTTGGGCAATGCACGCTACTGTAGGCTTTTCAATAGTGTTGAATACATGAGTCTGGTAACATGACGGCATGGATTATTTGCTTGGTATTTGTCGCCATTTTAACGCCTTTGCTTTATGTTTTTATTACGTGGGATCACGATCTCGCTCGCAGGTACGGGTACTCTATTGTTGATGTAGCTGTTCTTGACGTCTTTGCAGTTTTCCAGCGCTTCCGTCGCCTTTGGATCTCGGTACACGTGAATTCTTATGGCGCTGCCGGGTCTCAAAATACACGAAATGGGGATGGAGGAAACGTATACTTCGATCGCCTTGTCCGATGATAAGTCTTCAGTGCCGCTTCGCGTTACTTTCATCGGATTTCGCTAAACTCGCTGCAACTTTGGGCTACGAAAAGCTCAAACTGGAGACGATCCCTTTCATGTTCCCTCAGATCGCTATCAGCAGTCTGTTCCTTCAAATCCTCGGTCATTCCAAGTTTCCAGCGAGTGTTGATTCTGCTCGGATTAAAGCACTGACAGTTTGTCAGCTTCGACAACTTAACATGCAGTTTCCGGATCAAGTACCGGTTGTCGAGGAGTCCGAGACGGCTGAAGATTCTGGGCTGATTACAAGTGATTTCGTTGGCTTTCAGGTTTGTTCACATTCATAGTTTCAATCAATTGTTCTGACGATTTCGTAGTGTCTGATGATCCTCCAAAAGAAACGATTTTTGGAGACTGAAATTGAATTCGATATACAAACAGACCTTTATGATGAGAAAGGATGTGTTTGGCAGTCTGTGACCACATTTTCCATCCCATTTAAGCAAGAGGTACTGGTGGTACCGCTATCCAAATCAGTCGCACAATTGGATCCTCAACTCGAAGCACGACAAGATCTGATCGAGAAAAGCGTGTCAACATTCAGCTGCTCTCAAAGCAAACTTTTGGATTTTCTGGATGTAAGTATGGCTGGATTCGGGCTGGAACACTACGGGAGACCAGAGACGCCTCTTATGTGGACGATCGGAAATTCAATGGCGGCATTGCAGCGACAAGATAGGGTTCCAACGTTGCCGCTTTTAGCCTCATTTATCTTTGCACAAGAGCGCGACGAGCGAAACATTCCACTCGGAACGCCTCTCACTTGCTCTTCATGGACATCCAAGGAACCCACCACAATCCTTACCAAGATGGATGTGACATGGGCCGATAGAGAGCCATTCGTGAGCGGATTCCTTCGCACAGTAGGATGGAATTATGTCGAGACCTAATCTGATTCCTTCCGCCGTGTCACTTCTGATTCGTATCTGATTCTTTTCTGACTCTGAAATGACCGCAAGAACTCGATCGTATCCGCGAATTTCTGCAGTAATTGATGAAGAATCCGTCTCCTCCTCGCTACTGGCGCTAGAGCACGGTTCTTGTAGCTTCGATAACGACTCTGAGGAAGCGGATCTGTTGAATGAGGCAGCATATCCAAGCGAGGAACACGACGAGAACACAGCAAAGAAAGCGCATTCTAGATCAAGATCGCAGCGAGCAGAGCTATATAGCACGAAATTACACGCGCTTTTGTGGGTAGTGACAGCATTGATCGCAGCACACTATCTGGATTTCGTCCATGTGATCTGTTACGATCCCCGCGTTCGCACGTAAGTGAATGTTTGTGAGGTTTATGCATTTGAAGCTCATGCGATTGTGTAGAGCCTTCTTTTACGTTGCAGTCATATTGTCTGGAATTTATGCTTGCATAACGTGTTATCTGGCGATATGGCTGCCGTATGTGAAGAATATCCGCTTAGAATGGAGCGTGTATTGCCCACGAATGATTCCCACGGCGACACTGGTCGGATTCAGTGCATCCTTTTGCTTTCATTGTGCATTTTGGCCGGTTTATGGCGTTTTGACACCAGCTATTCTATCTCTCTTCTTTATCGCTTCACTAATGACAGCCCATTTTCTTCCATCAATATGACTTTATATTATTTTAACAAAAATATAATTTGTGCTCAATTGCTAGCGCTCCACATCGATGTCAATATTTTGCAACAATGCGGCCAGTGAATCTCCTTCAAAACGCATCATTTCTTCAGCCAAACGCTCGTCGTCCTCAGTTTGAAAGTGAGAACGTTCCAGTCCGTTGGTATCATTCCATATTTCTTCTTCCAATGAGTGTACGATTTCCCAATACTCTGCATCAGAAAGCTTTCCCATTTCCATCAATTCTTCAAGCTGCAGCGGGTATCTCTCCTCAAGCTGAATGTGGCACGTATTCTCCATAGTACTTGGCTGGTCTGTTAGGGTACCGCTTTTTCGTGGAGACACACTGTTTCGCTGCAGTTGAGTTGGTGTAAGCGCTTCACGCATGTCCTTTCGTCCGTTTTTCGCCATTTCTCCATCCAAACATCGCGCTCTCCTCAGTGCGTCCTTCCTATTTGCATGAATACGCTGTATACATTTCTCTCTCAGCTGAATTTTGCAAATCAGAGGTGATAACGTTGAAGTAGAGACAACTTTCACATTCCTCTCCGTCATCATTTGCGCGCTATTGACCGCGAAACAAACCAAGGTTGCTCGAATGTATGATGTTGCGTGAATGTGCATTCTAATCATGTAGTGTCAAAATCTTTTTCAGGGCAAGTTTCTCTTCAACGCGCTGCGCTTCTAATTCGCGTATTTTGCGCAGTTTCCGCTCGTTCAGCGCGTTATATGCGCACAGATGAGCACTCTCAAGTATCTCTACTTGTGATATACTCAAAGACGACATAATTTGTTCGATATTTCGATCTAAATCCGGCTCTGGTAAAATGGGTCGCGGGCACGATACCACAAACGCATCGACATTGACGGCAATTTCTTGTGCGAGCGGATTCAGATAATGGAAGAACGCATTCAACTCGTCATAACTTGTTTCAGGCCTGTCTGTCAAAGCTGTAACGCCGTCAGTCGATTCTATCGCTTCCAGATCACACACTTTTACAGCCGCTGAATCACATTCAACGTCGGATCGTTCGATTTCTGCTGTATCCATTGGGGTTTTCGACTGTTTCCGCTTCGTTTTGGATTTCTTCTTTCTAACTTTCTTGAATTGTAGCTTACATTCTGTCTCATTCAGGTCGAGCAGCGCCAATTTCATCTCACTATTCTCTCGCAAATTTTGGACCATTTCCTCTGGAGCGCTTATGTGCTGTGCCAGCGCATAAGCTGTGTATCCGTCTGTGTTGTATACATGGAGATTGATTTCAGGCACTTTCACGAGCACCTCCACACCGCATGTGTTCCCACTTTGCACCGCAAAATGAATCGCGCTATTCCGTCTCAGCAGATCCACACAATTTATATCGTCTGCTTCCAATCGCTCCAGCAACTGCTTTAAAATCGACACACTCAATGCAGAGTGCTTGGGATCGCTTTCTTGAAGTCGCGCTGCACACATCAAAGCCGTCATTCCGTTTTTATTTTTCACTTTGCAATCGACTCCGAGGCGACACAAAGTCATACAGGCATCCAGATTCTTGGCCACACAAGCCATCATCAACGCTGAGCATCTACGTGAGCTTTGCCTTTAGGAACGTAGGGAGGCACGTACGCGTATCACCATTGGCGTTGGGTTGGTTCACGATACAAGCGAGCTTTTCACGGCGTTCAGAGGTGTCGAAGAGCTCTTGAAGAATCTTGGGCTAGCCAGAATTAAGATTATCGCGAGTATTTGAGCCGTAAGACGCGAGCAGTACGAACATTTGAGCTCATGCAAGCGAGATGCATGACGTGCGTACGATTTATCACGGTACAGGCTCCAACATTCTGCGTTCTATCGATAATCCTGCCGACTAAGTCGTCTCGCTCTACGTATACGCCGCCTTAATCACTGAATTTGACGTTGATAAAGCGGTTTCGCACACCATAAGCACATGCGGTCATAAGCAGCGTCCATCCGCTTTCATTCTGTTGGTTGTACTCCAGCTTGTTCTCTTTATGGAGCGCAGAAAACGCGTCGACAGTAGCGGTCTGAACGATTCGATGCACACATTCTTGCATTTTAGTGGACATTATTCGAGTCAGATCTGAGTATCTGATAATACGCGACGACCTAGTCTGAGAACGCCTTCCTCTGCTTTTCATGAGCACTTTGACGTCCTTGAAGCGACACGAGAGGCCCAAAATACACTCACAACGACGAAATGCATCGCTTGGGTGTCCGCAATCAAGAAATTGCGGTCATTCACGATGAGCTCATCCAGAAACTCGTTCTCGCGGACGCGGATCCGGTCAATTCGGATGCTATTCATGAGTCTCTGCGCAAGATCGACTTTGACAAATTGCAATCGCTTTCACTCTCATTCCAGAAGATTACAAAGATCGACAATCTTGACCCGTTTTCCAGTCTGATTCGCCTCCAGGTCGATAACAATATCATCCAAGAGATCAGCGGCATTGGGCACCTGACTCGACTGCAGTGGCTCGATCTCTCCTTCAACAATATCACAAGCATAAAAGGGCTGGAGACGCTGGTGAATCTCACAGATTTGAGCCTTTTCAACAACCAAATCACCAGGCTGGAAAATCTGGAAACGCTTCAAAAGCTTCAGGTTGGAGTGTATCTGCTGATAGACTGGCTTCTCATTGCGGATGTAGGTCCTTTCCATTGGGAATAATGCACTGGCTTCGACCGAAGGGCTGTTGTACCTCCGATGCTTGGATAACCTCCGCGTTCTCAATCTGACTGGAAATCCATTGTGTCAAGACCCAGAATATCGCCCGTATACTGCCTCGAGGGGATCTGTGAATCGCCCTAAGCGGTTTTTGTAGCTTCGTGTTGGCGCATTTGGAGAAATTGCAGTATCTCGACTACATTCTGATCGAAGACAACGAGATCTCACAGGCTCGGGAGCAGTACATGGACGATTTGGAAGAAATGCGTGAAGTGAAAGCCATTGATGAAGCTGCGCGAGCGAGAGAAGTCGAACAACAGACGTATGATGTGCTATTACGTGAGGCGAATATCACGATTCTGGAGGTACAATTCATTTCATGTTTCCATCCATTGAGCCTCTCGTTGTGGATCAGACGCTCGTGAGTGACATGTTCAAGGAAGACCCGGAAATGAACAAGCTTTGTGCGCTTCCGGGCCTCCGGAATCTGATGGACGATTTCCTGGACAAAGCAAAGGTCGTCACAGAAAGTGTAAAACTTCTTCTACTTGAGAAACATTGTCAATTATCTTCAAGAATCCAAGCGTTCAAGACCGCAATTGCACAATTAACAGCCAACGCTCAGCAGAAAAGCATCGCGTCTTGCGATTTGTATCGTTCCAAAGTGAAGCAGATACTAAAGCAAACGAAAAATACAATCCAAGTCGCTCAGACTCCATCTTCGGTAGTCAGCAGCTACCAATCAAAGCCTTTAGCAGCATCCTCTCCATCCGATCTCCAAGCACTTATCGTTGCGGGATTCCAGGATCTCCAGCAAGCCGAGAAAATGATCGAAGGTCTTCACGTAGAATTGATGGGTATCGAGTCGGATATTGTAGAAACATCGCAGGAATCACTGGCAGCATTGGAGATCGACGTGGACGCTATCAGCGGTGACGTGCGGACTATCACTTCGGATCATTTTCGAGCGATCGAGGAGCATGAGAATGTCTTTTACGACAGTGTGTGTCAATTAGCAGCGAATTTGCTGGAGAGGACCACGTATGAGGACGCAGAGGACGACGATTACCTCACCGAGGAGTGTCATGCGATTCTATCGGAGCGCGATGCTCTCACAAGCGCAATCAATGGGTCTCATGACGTTCGCATTGGGAAGCTTTTAGCACAGGAAGATTTACTCCGCGAGCAGAATATCGCCAAGAACGAGGATGTAATGAAGACGACACGAGAGGAAGAGTGGAGTCGTAATCGCTCTCGAGTCTTGGAGATTATTAATATCAAAGCAAAGAACCTCGAACAAGTCGCTCATTTATTGGAGGAATTAAAGCATTTAGAGGATGATTTTGATGGATAAACTAGCTTTGATTGGTTTATATCTGTATTCCATATATCTAATTGGATAAAATTCAATTTCGGCATGTCGAGTCTAGCAGCAGCGCGCGCGGACAATTTCTATTATCCAAAAGACTTTGACCCAAAAAAGCATCAAAGCGTCAACAAATACCACAACTCACACCCTTTAGGTAAGCGCGCAAAGGATTTACACACAGATGGCGTTCTCGTTGTGCGATTTGAAATGCCGTTCCACGTGTGGTGTACACATTGTGACGAGCATATCGGTCGCGGGGTGCGATATAATGCGAAAAAGCGGCACGTTGGTGATTACTACAGTACGAAAATATACGAATTCCGGCTGAAATGTGCCAATTGTCAAGGCGTTATGGTGATTGAGACAGATCCAGCGGCGCGAGACTATCGCATGGTGAGCGGAGTGCGAAAGCATGAGCAGATGGATTCTCTAGAGGCATCTGTGATCGCGGAAATGGGTGTGGAACGCGTTGAGGATCCAAGTGTGCGATCGAAATTACAGGAAGATCCCTTTTTTTACAAATTAGAGCATGAACAAGTCGATCGCGATCGTGCCAAGCAGAGAAGTAAGGGCTTACAAGCTGTTATAGCGATTCAGGAAGCACAATTTCAAGACGATTACAGCTCCAATGCAGCATTACGACGGTCTTTTCGGGCACAGAAGCGAGAAATCAAGAAAAAAGAGGACGCAGCATCTCGATTGGGTTTGAGTATCCCGTTGCTCGATGTCACAGAGGAAGATCGCGTGCGCGCAAAGTCCGTATCGTTCAAGCGTATCACTGGAAGAAAGCGGGACAAGCATTCTATGCGTCTGGTAGCGAAATTTTCGTCGAAAACGGACAGTTTTCAGCATTTTGGCGATCAAAAAGCGTCTCAATTGCATCGATTCCGTTTGGCTCGCACCATAAAGCCAACACGCAAACAAACATAACGAAAAGCATATACTGTTATGTTCATTTATCTACCCACTTAACCGCAACATCCAAGAAGCCGTGCGTCTCCTATTCCGCGCAAACAAGCGTTCATCCTTTTCTTTCACGGCCTGTAGCGCGACATCCCGAGCGAATTCCTCGCCAATTTTCACGTGTATGATCTCATCGTACCACACCCTTTCTCCTGACACCGAATTTCGCCCCATAAACGCTCTACATCCGCCAATGGGCACCTCAAACTCTCCATCCAAATCGCTTCATCCAGGGGTCGAAATGGACCCGGAGACCGTTACATCGACGCTTCACCATCGCCATCGACGGAAACCCTCCTCCACATCGCCCTGTCCAAGCCATCATCATCCCAAATTGACCACATTCATTCAAATTCACTTGCGAAATCGTCCAAAATGCTCTTCGGCTTCAGAGTCTTTGTGCACCAGTGACGAGCTCATCAACTACTGGAACGATCTGTCAATGGAATCCAAGCAATGTCTTCTCCGTATCCACCGACAGATCTTCTTCAAAGCTTTGGATCAGTTTCTCATCCGCCGGCATTTGTGTTTCGAGTGTCATGAGAATGTCATTGCGGAATGGGAAGACCTGGAGCGTGGTCGAGTGCCGAGAAAGCGCTCTCTTCTCGATGTGTTTTCGGTGCTTCCTCCATTTTCAGACAGCGATGAAGATGAATCTCTCGACAATGAGGAAGCTTCCGATTTGGAGTCTTCGTGTCAGCATTTCCACCAAGACGAAAACCAGATCGATGCGATATCTCTCCATCAAACTTGCTCGGAGACCCCATGCGACTCGAGCTGTGAGGCCGAACTGCTTCGACTTTTCCAGACTGAGGAGCGGTTTATCGTCCTCGACGATACGCATATCGATCTCATGGACGATCTGATTCGTTGTGGCGGGCATTTCGCGCATCTGATGCCGCTTTTGAGCGATAATGAGATCCCAATTGGGTCGCCTTCGCGCTTGTACGACGACGATTATCACTATGGAGGCGATAATGTTGATTGTCCAGGCGCCAGTTCTCCTCGATCAGCCCAGGAATACATTTTGGATCTCTTGGCGTTGCAATTCCGCGAGCAGGTTTGTCTCCAATTATCCACCTTTCATTGTTGAGATTGTTCTTTAGCTGGAAATGGCGTACCATGAAGCCATCCGCCAGTCTTTGAAAGCACAGGCGGAATTGTTGCGGGAAGAAAAGGTATCCATTCCAATGAAATCCACGCGGAAGAAGAAGAAGAAGCGGAAGAAGAGTTTGATACCATCAGATGTCTCCATAACGCCATCCGATGGAATCGAATTGGATCGGGAAGTGGAGGAATTCCGATTGTTACTGGAAGAGATCCACGCAGAAGCGAGAGACGGAACACGTCGGAAACTGGTGCTTCCGCCTGGAACCTTTGCAAGCTTTTCCAGTGAGCCACGCGCGTGAGTCGCTCTTCATTCATCTTGGAGACTGACGGAGTATCGCGAGGCACAGAGCTTTCCAAAGTGTCGAACTGCGCGACGAAAAGCTCGTTCGTTTTCCGATTGGAAGAGATTGCGTTGAAAGTCTGCGGCTTCCTCGGGCGTAATGAATACCAATGCGTTTGGTGATCCAGCCAGCGATTCGCGCATAAATTCCTCGAGCCATTCGCAAAGTGCACCTCCATTCCATTTGGCGATAAGAAGAAGGGCGCCAGCGATCGACCCAAAGTCCATATCGACGCGAGAAGAGGCGATGGAGCCGATGGTGAGACCGCGAAACAGCTGATGAACGATGAGTTTGATCCGACTGCAGGGTGTAGCGCCCGCGAATGCAAGAATTTCCAGCGTGATTCGACTCGTTGGATCGATGAGAAGGCTTCCAAAGACATTGGCTGCGTCCTTTTCAGTGGTGTAGAGCTCGAGAATCGCTTCCAGGAACGATAACGCGCTCTTATTGATATTGTGGTGAGAGAATTGCAGCGCCATCGCGACGTATTCAATCAACCTCGCGAGTAAAGTCGCTGGAAAATCGTTTGTGGTCGTAAATGGATGCAAATTGTGGATGGAAATGACGAGTTTGGGGACAGTTTGAATCGCTCGTTCCATGAGAAAGAAGAATTCCTCGACAATTTCAGCATACTGCTGAAGCGCTTGGGTCGAATCAAACGCTCTTGCGGTCATTTCTGCAAAAGAAAAGAGCATTCCACCAAGCAATTGGTCGATTTTCTCGTCCGGTGGAAGTGATTGGCGATGTTTGAGGATCATATTGCCAACATACAAATACGACGATTTCGGGACGCCACGGTAGAATCCGATGAGGTTATCAATCATGTGCGGGAGGAAGCGTGCGAGCTGATTGTCGGCTGATCGCACAATTCGCTTATAACATCGACAAATACGTTCCACGAGCTCATCATTTCCGGCAAAAAGCGTCAAAGACTGATGGAATAGCGGCCAAACTTTCTCGGTGAGCCACATGAGCGGATCGTGCGCTTGTTTGGGCTTCTTGAATGTGAGGTAGTCGTACAAGCAGATGAGTCGAAGGAATTCATCCATTATGAACGTGGAATTGCCGCTGGAATTTGCTTGCAAAAGGCTGAATATCCGCTCCAAAGTGGGCGTCACAATGACTTTGAGCATTTCAATGACAGCGAGGGCGTTGGCTTCTGTGAGTGGATCGTACATGGACGTCAAACCAATGCATATTCCCTCTAAAATGAGCACTTGATTCTGCACATCGATGGTTTGATGATGGTTCAATTCCAAGTAGAAACGCAAGATATCTTGTCCGAGAAACGAATACGCGTCGGATGCAATGGATCGAATTGCAGTTGCTGCAGCACTGGTGACTTCCCATTCTTTGTAGGAAGCATCTTGAGCGCTGTTGTAGATGGATTGCGTCAAGAATTGGATATGAGGTGTCAATGCGTTTGGACGCTTACACAGCCACGAAGCGTATCGTGAAATCGTCAAGCAGGCTGTGTATCGGATGGCTGGATGATCGGCAATGTTTCCAAACTGGTCAAAGAGGAATGGAAGCAGCGGATTCGCGAGCGCTTCCGGGGAAGCTTCCACATGCCGAGCAATCGATCGGATGCAAAAGAGACGAGATTCAATGGCTTCCCACTTACGTTGACTGGCAGGAAGAGTAAATATGTCCAAGCCTTTCATACAGTGTTCCAGGACCGCATTCACACCAGCCAATTTGGTAGTATCTCTCATGATATCCCCGAGATCATGACGGTACTGCTTAAAGTCTTGCTGTTTGTCGTATGGGAGTCTTGTGAAGTCTTCTTGGAACTGTAAATTGACCATACAGAGGTTGGTAAGACGAAGGAGGATCGATGTGTACTTGGAAACGAGCGTCTGCTTCACATTGGCGTCGGTGGAATGCATTGCTTCAAGAAATTCGATCCAAAATGGGATCATAAACTCGACAATTTCGGTCTCTGCGTACTCCATACAGTCCAGGAGAAGGTTGAGGATGGCACATTGTTGCATCTCTTCCACACAAAGTAACAATGCAACAAGACAATCGGCTGTTTCTGTGAACAAACGAGCGATATCCAGAGCTTTATCAACGTCTTGTTCCTTCATTGCGTCGTGGAAGAGAGGCTGAAGGCTGAGGATTTGAGGGAGGATCCATGCGAGGAAGGAGAGATCGTGGTGCATGTCGTGGTAGCGGTATACCATTTCTCCGACGGCGTCCAGGCTGACAATAAACAAGTGTTCTTGGGGCAAAAAGGAGGGAAGAAGCGCTTGGATGAGGGGATTTTGAGCCAAAATGGACGAATCCAATTGCGAGTAGCGTATCCAGCTTTTGAGTGCGTTGATTACGCACGTCTGAACGTCGTGGCTGTGGTTCCGATCGCTTCCGCTTGATTGAATAGCATTCTGCATGATCTGAGGAAGAATCTGATTCAATACCGGTATTACCCATGTTTCGGTATCGCGCTGCAAGCGCTCGCGTAAAGAGTGTTCACGAATGGCGTTTACTTCTTCGATTAGAATGGAGAGAACTTGGGCTGTGGTACCTGGAGGGAAGGAGGGAGTGGAGAGTTGATCGAGTGCGAATTGAATGACACTAGCGTCGGTGGTTCCTTTGTGTTGGATTTCGTTTGGTGGAAGACGAACTAAACATGCGACAAAGGCCAGAATTAGCTGCGTTTGGATCATTTTTGGGACGTTGGCTTTTGGGTGGAATCCTGCGCTCATCCATTTGGAGATGTGCTGAAGCCAAAGACTGAAATTCCATTGCAATTCGCGTGGGAATGGTTGTTGTCTTCGTACTTTATTGGCGATCGTCTGTGCTGCGAAAAAGACCGCAGGTGCGGAATCGGAATTAAACGAGTATGTACGGTCGTTTTGTTCAGATAAGTAACGAGTGAGCAATTCGATGGCGACCAGGTACGCGGACGGAGTGAGTTGAAATGCGCGTAGATGTGCGTCTGCAGATGCGCGTTGTTGCGGTGTGTTTTGCTCCTTTGAAGGACGGAATAGTACATTGAGTGCGGATAGCACATTTGGTAGCGTTTCTTGCGGTAAAAGCTTGGAACAATTGAAGTCCATTTAAGAGAAATTGAGATTAAAAGTGAGTTTGTGGTGGTGATAGAGTAATGTTATGCATGTGTTGTGAAAGGGTATCAAAGGATAGGGTGCTTCATACGTTATGTGACACGCCTCTACAAAGTACGAATATAAATGCATACAGTTTATTTAGTATCATTGTGGGGTCCAACGGCGCATCCTGGAATGGTTAGGAATTCATCAAAGTCGTATTTGACACCTTTCGGACAGCACGACCAGTACTTGACAGCATCGTGGAAGACTGGGGCACCCTTGTGGTGCTTGCATGCGTCCCCATCATTTTCAGTCACAACGTATTCCTTCTGACAGCCGTAATTCACACAACGAGCCTTTCCATCAGTTCTGACTGGTGGCTTTGCCTTCCTATGAATATCAAATTGTGAGCATTCTTCATCCATTCCGAGAAACAACGTACTTTTCATGGCTCATTGTAGACGACACAGCAGTCACCGCATCTGGATTCTTCTGATTGTACTCTGCTATGGATTTCAATTCCGGTTGAGGCACGGATGGCTGGGCATCACTCGAGGCTTTTGGTGACTTGGAGAGTTCTTCATCGGGAGCGATAGCTGAGTGGCGAGAGACCATACAAGGCTCAATTTTCTCGAAATCATCCCAATCGTACACCATTTTGCTAGAACAACACTGCCATCCTTTTTTCAGATCATGAAATGTCGGAGGTCGCGCATGGTGACGACAAGCTTGGTCGTGATTTTCTTCGTCTTTAAACTTTTGCTGGCAGCCGTAATTGCGACATTGAACAAGCTTGGTGTCAGTGGTTCCTTCCGATCCTATCCATCATCTCCACGTCATCAACGGTTGAGCTGCTTGAAGCGAGTACAACTTCGTACCTGGCGCTGTCTTTGCGATCGGTTTTGATGTGGAGGCGCCTTTGCATATTTTGATTAGCAATCAGAGGATATGCAAGGCGAAAGGTTATTAGGTCTACCAGGTTTGAGGAAAATGTCGTCATGTTTCTTGATAGCAATTAGTAGGACTTCATCGCCGTATATCGGCACTGCCGCTTTCTTTTCCAAGTGGTGATACAATGGATCCAATGGATTCTCTGATTTCTTCGTATTGTAGTGCTCCACAAAAAACTGTACACTGTCACAGAGGTATCATTGGCTGAAATTCACGCAAATTCTTACATCTCTCAAATCGTCCGCTGTCTTTGTGGACCATTTCGACGGAACTGTCATTTTCAGCGTCAGCGATAACTCCTCTTTCACTTTGTCTTCATAGTGCATGTACACTTTCTTCGGAACAGCTCCATTCATCGCCGTTGAGACACACTCAATTTTCAGCGAATGATAAACGCGTACCAGTTTCGACCAATCGAGTGTGCGACCTGCCTATTCGTCAAAAAGCCAGCTAAATATCCGCCGATTGACCACTGACAGCCATTTCTTTTTTTAATTCCTATTCGACAAAATACGACCAAATAAAAAAATAGAATAAAGCCTCCGTTATAACCAATAAGCGCTACGTATAAGGCGACACGAGCGACTGATTGGGGAAACGACACCAGCACGCAAATGCGATTCTCAGCGGCTGCGCCTGCAAAAAACCAGTCTCTCAATCTCAATGGACTCCTCCAACATCCGACACGCACTTACCAAACAGCTCTTCTTCACGAATAGACGCACAAACTCGTGCTGAAAGTACTGCGGACAGTACATTTCGTACAATTCGTCGGGCAGTTGGTAACATTTCGCTGCGGAAGTTGCATTCTTTCCATAAAATCGGACGTATCCGAGCGGATTTTGCTTCCCTTTACCATGGTGAATGGCCACTTTCTCCAGTACGATAGCGTTCTTCTCTTGAATCAGTAAAGTCGCATGAGCAGCGGAAGCGATCAGTATCTCTGAGAGCAGTTCCTTCTCTCTCTTGGAATCGGAATGAGCTGTCACTGCTGTTCTTCCGACGCACTCATAGTAGGGCTTGTTATAGATCTGATTCAATAGATTTCGAGCATGCGCCAACTCGATGGATTCGCTCTGTTGAATCTGAGCCAGTATTCGATCATCAAAGTATTGGAAGGCGTCCATGTTGGCTGCAATCTCTGACATGCGTGTGCCTTTCACCAGAAGGAAATCATTCGCAGCAATTAGAATATCAACCAGCATGTATCCGATCGCGCAAATCGCCTTGTGCTGATACACAGTTTGATGCAGCTCAAAGCGAGTGCGAAAAGCTTGCATGATCGTACCAGCCAATTTCTCAGGATAACAAATTCGATGTCTTCCATTCTGATCATCCTTATCAATAAGAATTCTAGCCGATTGGATGATAAGTTGGATGTCGACAGATGGCGATATGCCCGTGTGGTGGGCATCACGAACGAAATAGTCCAATTTGTCGACATCGAGACCGCTGTTTGCATTGTTGACAATTTCATAGAGACATTGTTGCCACGTTTCAGGTCTTCCAAGCAACCTTCCATCGTTCTCTGGTAGCGGACCACCGTAAATCAGCTCTTTGATGAACATGAGATCCGTGTCTTGATCCAATCCATACATTGCGAAATCAATCTCATTCACAGATAATAAGTGATCCAGCATCATTAGAGACCCAATCTCATGCGTCCATGTTTGTAGAAAGAAACTATCGCGTGGAATGATCTCTCGTTCTCGAAATTGGTGCATCAGCATTCCATCAAATAAATGACTGAATGGTCCATGTCCAAGATCGTGACATAATGCAGCGATTTTGATGCAGACGATGTCTTTCCCACGTATGGGAAGCCACGGATGGTGTCGCTGGAGACTCGTCGCCAGCATTTCGGCCAAATAAGCGACACCCAAAGAATGCTCGAATCGCGAGTGTGTTGCTCCAATGTAAACGTGAAACGTGACTCCCAATTGGTGTAAATGCCTCAAGCGTTGAAATTGGATCGTATCAATGATCCGCATACAAATTGGCTCAAAGTACATCATTCCGTGGACACTGTCTTTGATTCCTTTGCGTTTGTGCAGCGGCGCCGGAGGTCCCAATGCGATCATTTCCTCTCGTTTCTCTATAGTAGCAAGCAAATACGACTCATAAACGCAGTAGATCCTCAACGTCACGCTTACTGTCGCTGCTGCATATCCTATGACAACTGTTTTCATTCGGATCCGATTCCGTGAGCTGTTGGTCCATTTGCTGCTCATATCGGCCATTATAGGTCGCAAATAGAGTATTGTCTTCTTGTGACGACACGAGACTTTCTGTATCGGTGTTCAAATCTTCTCCCGCGCCTATTTTCCGAACGAATGGACGTGTGTTGCATGAGCTGTTTGGAGTCAAAAACACCGAATGTAACGCTTTTTTCGCGTCTGTTTCGTCCGTTGGGAAGCTGAGTCGATCGTTGTGCGCGTTTGCTTTGCATTTGCGCGGGAAATAAGACACAAAATTCGATTGCATTGTCCTTTTCTTCATTTTGCAAACTGCAACCTTTGAATTCCGTACTTTACGACTTATCAGAATATATGCCGCACCTAATGCGAACTTAACACAACGATGCGATTTTCTTCTCCAAAAGCGCTACTTCATCCCCATGCAATAACGTGATCTAGCGCAGCGAAATGAGCTCAAAAAAGCCAATACGGCGTAAGAAAACACGCGCTACCTCGCTAGGAACGTCGTAAATGAACGTATTGCCATCTGCATCACCAATAATGAGACTTTTTCCATTTAACGTCCATGCGACTTTATTAAGCGCTCGTTCCGAGACGTTTGCCTCCAACAATGGCATCTCCACGTCCTTGCACACGTTCCAAACGGTCAGCTTCCCGCTACTATCAACCACTGCAAATAAGGATGCGTGTGTACTGGACCATTTCACGTCGCAAATATAATCGTTGGAAGGCTCAAATGAGAGAATTGGCGCTTGTAAGCGCTCTGTGCTCCATAATTTCACGGTCGAGTCCATGGAAGATGATAACAAGAGCCCTTCCCGATGGGATGTAAGCAATGGATGAAAATGCATTGCTGTAATTGGTCCAGAATGTGATGTATCTCGTGATATGGGATCGATAATCACTTCACGAATGGATGGATTCGCGTTCGAATTGGTGGCCATTTTCGAAGAGAAAGAAGTCTCCGTATCGGTTGTGGTACTGTCCATCGTATCGCTTTTCATTTTCTGATGCTCGATACACGTGACAAAGAGCTTTCCTGCTTCCGTTCCAATGTACAAATCTTTCTTATCGCCTTGATGCACTGCAAAAGCGGTCACTGAAGCTTCCATTTTCTTATCGGCAATGGTGTTTGAAGTATAATTTGATACAATCGATAATGCGATCCTCATATCAAACACATCGACCGGCTGTTGCAATTGATCCGTATCCCAAATGCATACGCGTCCATCGGTACTCGCTGATATCAAACTATCACAACGCATGAGCTTGTATCCATATAGAGAGCTCCACAGGTACGTACTTGTGTGAGGTTTTCGATCCAATAACGCTCATGGAATAGATTGGATGCGTATGTGAGCTGGTAGACATTGATGTCTTCTGCACTGGCGTGTTCTTTGCTCGAGTATCCCACACAACAATCTGACCCGAATACGTACCCCCAAAGATAATATGTCGATCGAATGGATTAAAGCACGCAGATGTCACCTGTGCGTGACATGTGAATCGATATTCCGGGCGAGTTGGAAGAGCAGTTGACCACAACAGTAAAAGTCCTTCTGTGATTTCAGCCAAATCCAATTTCTCGGTGCTTTCCACTTGAGAAAGTAAGGAATCCCATTGATGGGAAGCGTTTGCATCGCTCTGTTCGAGGAATTCTCGGGATGAGTAGGATGCTAATAAGAGTTCTGAGAAGAACAGAGACACGTCCAAGTCGGTAACAGCTCGATATCGAGTCCATCTTGCATCTCGAAGGAGGAATTGCTGCTTTAACGCTTCCGCTGTTTCTTCGGTAGAATCGTCCACACCGATCGGAGCGCTGTAATCGACCATTATATCAAATTCGGATGTTTGAGCAAGAGCTCGTTCGATGATACGCGAGGTTTTGAGCAGGAATTCTTCCATTTTTTCTGATTCCATAAGTTTTGATTTTTCGTCTTCTGAGAGTCCATTGCGCTTCTCAGAATGCGTTTCCGTCTGTTTTGAATGGGTATTCTCCTGTTGCGTGATCTCTGCGCTTTTATTCGCGAGGTTTATCGTTGGTGAAGGCGAAGCTTTGACCTGTAAAAACTCGATAAATACGAGATAGAGAGAGCAGTAAGGCAGCGGGATGGAACCGTACCTCGTTCTGGATGCATAATTCATGCTCCAATGTGATATCTGTCTGCGCGTGCTTTCCATACGTCTCCACAATGGCGGGTTGCATATGCACTTCCGCGACATTATAATGCTACACGTGATACAATTCGATGAATTCAGTGCAATTCGATGAATTGTCTTACCGTGGAAAGATTCGCGAGTTTCTCGGCCAGTGACGCGGACGCGTTATTTGTGTCATTGATTGGAGTTTCAGGCGGTATTTTGCTGTCATTGGCGTGCTTGTTGTCTTCAGATGTTTTCAGGATCGACTCAATGAAATCGTCAAAGTGTTTGCACTCTTCTTGCGGCGGAATAAACGCAGCAGTTGTGATTTCTTCCGTTCTGCGAGCCGATTGATAGGGGAGAAGTCTTAGCTACATTTGGAAAACGTATCGTACCGGAGATTCTCTTTGCGTTGGCGTATTTCTTTCAGTTTCTTCCGTTTGGCTTCTAATTCGGCTGCATGACGCGCGCGTCGATCTTCCATGTTAATGAATTGACTGCAACTCAAATTTTGAATCGTGGCAATTCAATGGTGTCTGAATGTATCGAGATCACTGCCTTTAAATGCAATATTATCCATTCCACAGAACTCCGAAAGCTCCAGATTTATGCGCCTGGATTGATCGGCATCAATGCACATGGCACCATCGAGTTTCTCGTAGAGTATGGGCAGCACGTGCACGTTCATTACACAAAGGTATATCCATAACCGCAAATACAACCTTCGGTTAACATTATGCGCTAGCTGCTGGATCTGGGCGATCAACTATTAATTCCAGGCTTTGTGGATGGTCACGCACACGCTCCTCAGTCCGTTTTTGCTGGTCTTGGAATGCATCTTCCCCTACTGGAATGGCTCCAAGCATACACATTCCCGTGTGAAGCAGCATTCTCGAATATCCAGTATGCGCGTGAAATGTATTCCGAATGTGTGCGAAGGCTCTTGCGCGTTGGAACAACAACGTGCTCGTATTTTGGCACAACCCATTTAAAAGCCTCCAAAGTACTTGTGGATGTCATTGAAGAAGTCGGGCAGCGAGCCTTCATCGGGAAGGTGAATATGGATCGTAATGGAACCCAGCAACTCACAGAAGATACCGAGGAATCCATCCAATCCACACGAGCGTTTGTGGAGTACGTGATGAAGAAGAAGAACGCATTGCTGACGCCTGTGCTCACACCTCGCTTCGTTCCAAGCACTTCGTCCAAATTGATGATCGCATTGGGCACACTGTCACGAGAATACAATCCACCGCTTCGAATCCAATCGCATTTATCTGAAAGTCAAAGAGAAGTCGAATGGGTGAGAGAATTGCATCCAGAATGTAGCTCCTACACCCAAGTGTACGACCATCATGGTCTTCTGCATGAGCGGTCCTACATGGCGCATTGTATCTGGTGCTCTGATAAAGAGCGCGCGCTTCTTGCACAACGTCAAAGCGGAGTGATTCATTGTCCAAATTCCAATTTCTCTCTGAAAAGTGGCATTCTGAATGTTCGACAGCTCTTGGATGTAGGAATTAAAGTCGGCCTTGGGACAGATATCGCAGGTGGGTACGCTGTATCAATGTTGGATGCGATTCGACAGAGTATCATTGCTTCCAAGGTGGTTGCAATGCAAAGCGAAAACGTGTTCAAAGCGCTTTCGTATGAGGAAGCTTTCTTTCTAGCGACTTTGGGAGGCGCACATGTGCTCGGGGTCGGTGATATCATTGGGAATTTTGACATTGGCAAAGACTTTGACGCACTTGTAATTGATGTGGGATCCATCCGTGCGACCTCCAGCAGTGTCTTGGATCGCTTTCAGCAGTTTTTATTCCTCGGGGACGATCGTGCAATCAGTCAAATCTTTGTCAAGGGCAAGCCAGTGTAAGACAGCGCCATTTCGGCAGACAAGTGTGTATCTAATTCTTTAAAATAGAGAATTTTGTGACTATTATTGCAATTTTCCAAGAATATCTTCATCACGGAACAAATGGAATTCGTGGCCGTCCAATTTGACAAGACTTCCGCCGTACTCTGGGAGTAATACTTTGTCTCCAACAGCGCATTGCGTTGGGATCAGCTTTCCATCGTTGGCGCGTGCTCCTGGTCCTACAGCGACCACTTCACCTTCATTCTGTTTCTGTGTATCCGCATCTGGTAGATAGATTCCTCCCGCGGTCTACAAAGGAATGAATGTATTGGATGAATATACGGAAAGAGAAGCGGTAAAGCGTACCTTTGCGATCACTTCTCCACGTTTGACAAGGACACGATTGCTGAATGGGATGAGTTTTCGGATGAGAGAAGACTGTAAAGTGTTGTTAAATGATGTCACATGAAGGGGAGAGATTTCATACCATTTTTAGTTGATGTTTCCTTTGGGAATGTTACGGAATGATTGTTTGTTGGCTTCCAACAACTTTGTATTAAACACGCTAATGGTAGGCTATTATACGAGAGACAAGTGTATGGATAAAATACACCAAATAGTTTAAAACGGAATCGATTGTTCGAGAATGTAGAAGAAAGCAAGAAGCGGAACGATCAATGCAGCGACATCAAAGCAAACCGCGTCTTCACTAAAGCGTTGATACTGCCATGAAATAGCGTAGGAGAGCTTTCAGCGCCTGTGATGAGCTAAGACACGTGATACATGCTCCTATGATTGGATTGGTCAAAAAACGTACTTTAACGTAATCGGATTGGCTCCTGCATGCTTCCATTTTTAATGTTCGGCTCACTTTAATCTCATCCCTAAAAAATGACGCAATTGTCATGGGAACCCGTAACGAATGCAAACAGACGTCGGGTACGCGAATACACGCCCTTATTACCATCCCACATCACCGCACACCCTCTTCCTCATCCCCCAACCCAGCATTCCAATTCTCCAACCAGTGATCCTAATTTATTGTCGAAACCTACAATCAGTAAATTCAAAATCCAATTCGACGCAGTGGTTCTGGAAAATCAAAAGAAATGGAGGCGTTTACACGACCTTAACGAGGACAGCAGCACCGCAAAGGACATGGCACGTGAAGTCCAACACGAATTCGCTCTCTTATGCGTGAAACAATCCCACGCTTCCCCTCGCACACGGACAAAAGCCGATAGAGATCTCATCGCTGCGTCTTTTATTCGAGACGCACTTCACGCGCGCAAGCTCGGTTACCGGTTAGATATACCGGCACTATACATGCACGACCTTTTCCATTCCGATATATACCGTATACTATACACCATCCTTGGGTGTATGTCGTGTTCATTGGCGCTCTTCGAGGCACAAAATCGCATCACCGGCCATTTCGACTATCCCTTCTTTTCCATCGATATTATCTGCATCCTCCTCTTTAGCGTGGACGTGTACATCCGGTGGTATGTGAGTTCCAACACCACAAAACATCGATTTATCTCTCGTCAGCCTTGGGCCTACGTTCGGATCCTCATGCTCTCCATCACACTCATGGACACAATGGCATACGTACTCACACCCACATGGAATCCGTACCGCTTCTCACGCGCGTTTCGTCCGTTTTTTCTTATTACACGTCGTCGGAATCTCCGAATTATCTTCGGAAGCTGTCTCCGAGCTGTTCAGAAGGTCTTGATCGTGCTATTCTTGCTATTCTGCGTATTGGCATTCTTTGGATTGGTGGCATTTCTTCTCTTTTCCGACCTCAGCGATCCAGTTGGAGCACCATACTTTGCATCACTCTCTAGCTCCATGTATACGGTGCTATTGATCCATCACAGTGCGCCATTTTTGGTACAGAGTATGTATCCATACTATATCCAGACCGAATGGAGTGCCGTGTTCTTTATTATTGTGGTATTACTCACCAATTACTTCCTCGCCAAGCTCTCGATCGCAGTTTCCTATCGATCGTATCGAAAGTATACGGAACAGATGTTGTTTAAGCGAATGCAAAAGCGGAAAGCAGCGTTGGATGCAGCATTTGGAGTGTTGTCAGAGGACGTGGAAGCTCATACAAAGTCGCCATTGCGTCAATTATCGTTGCAGAATTGGATTCGCGTGTGTCGACATCTCCGACCGAAATGGAATGAGGTGGAAATGACGCTCATTTTTAACACTATCGACACCCAACGCATCGGATTTATCGCACAAGACGATTTCTATGAGCTTTGCTCGTTCTTGAGCGTTCAAATGGAAAAGATTAGCGACCCAAATGCCTCCAAAATGGGATTTCTATCACGTCGGAGTCACACACAAGCAAAAGTACGATCATTGTTGGAATATGAAATCCGCTTATTCGATAGGTATCCGGTGGTGTTGGCGGAATGTATTGTGGGTGTTCTCATCGGTCTCTCTATCGTCCAAGCTGTCCAAGTGAACAACATTCAACTCGCATTCTCAGTGAATAAAGTGTGGCGATCTATTGGCGAAGCGCTTTTATGGCTCTTCACCGCTGAAATATGTCTCAAAATGTTTGCATTTGGAAAAGAATTCTTCCATCGTCCATTTTGTCGATTGGATTTCGGCATTGCACTTGTCGGATGGGTTTTCTATGGCATCACATCCTTCCGCGATCCGCCTCATATCTCACTCATCTTTTACGATTTGGCATTAGCTATTCGATCGCTTCGCGTGCTCAAGCTATTGAATCTCATTCATCCATTCCGTGAGATACTGGACACAATGCATCGGATTTTCCCGCTCATGTTTCAGCTGTTTCTGGTGGTATTCAGCGTCACATACGCCTGTGGAATCTTCATGCAAGCGTTCTATGGCCAAGCTCTTCGCTTGGATTCTATTCAGATGGAAGCAAAAGCGTGGTACAAAGTGCGTTTTGAGTTCCAAATGGAAAGCTTCCACGAGACTTTGGTGACGTTATTTGCTGTTGCGACGTTGGCAGCATGGACAATGGTGATGGATGCGGCACATGCGTCAACACGATCAGATAAGACGATTGTCTTCTTCTTCTTCTTTCGTATTCTTGTGAGCAATATCCTCTTACCAATTGTGGTGGGATTTCTGGTGGAATCGTTCACTACGAATGCGAAAAGGCCAAATGCGAATGCGGTACGAAGCGATTCGAATGCAAGTGATGAGAAGATTGTGGAAGCGAATGCGGTTGGAAATAGCGATTATCGGATGAAGTTTGAGCGGAATGCGAGTTTTGTGCAGTCGGAAATGTTTCGAGCGGCCAGAGACGCCGATGTGATGCATCTCCAATCGATCATAAAGGCTCAAGAGATGGAATTGGATACGCAAAAGCGGCGAATCCGCGCGTTGGAAAGAGATTTTCTCCAAGAGAGAATGAAGAAAAGTGGGAATGTATCAATTGGAAGCGAGAAATTCCGGTTCTAACGCAATGAATTGGCATCCAATGGTGCCATTTCCGCTCCATTGACGAGGAATCAATTCGATATGGATGAGTGTTGGCTCCTTTTGCGGTCGAAGAAGATCGATTCCGATCGATTGATTGAAATGAAGCGCAACGATATCGCGAATGGCTTCCAAATTACGATGATTCGTGGCATTTGCGCTTCCAAATTGGACAACGCGATCGTTGTTATGGAGTCCAGCGATCTCTGCGGGTGAGTCTGCATGGATTGTCAGAAGATGACGAAAGGGAGCAATGGAATTCTCAACTTGGAAGGACATTTTGGATGGCGGCAAATGGTTTGGCGGGAACTTTTGGCGGTTTTTTTGATATGTTGGCGGGTTTTTGAAGCGTCTGGGGACGTAAGAGACTAAAGCGAAATGTTAGTTGGTGAGGGAAGGGGGAGAGGAGTTACATTGGCAAAAGGGTTTCGATTCGGCGCATGGTGACTTGATGATCCGTTTGGAGTGTAGCGAGTTTATGGCGTTGGTGTCGCGCGCGGTAGACGTCGATATCGTTGCGTGGGAAGCCTTCAGAGTCGATGAGAGGACTCTTGATACCTGGCGCCATTGGTCCGGTGGTTAATTCCTGTGTAATAGCTGCGATTTCGACTTCCAATTCGCTTTTTCTAGCGCTTAATACGCGGAATTCTTCATGTTCGCCTTCCATAAGATATACCGGGATTGTACCGGTACTGTACGGGTACTGTACCGATAATACCGGTATCAATTGGAAGCGTTGGGATCGGATTCGATGGCGAATACATCGCCGCGTTCTCCTTCCTGTGTGCCAATTTCCACGCCAAACGACAAGCAGAATGTCCTACACACTCTCTCCAACGACCTGTACAGCGTTCAGCGCCAATTGCACGCTATGGAGTACACAGAAGTACGTTTTATAAACGCATCTCTACAGCATCCAATTCTCCTCTGATTTCGCTTGCAGCCGCTCCATATCGACAGCGTACCACTTGTCCATCATCTTCTCACCGATATTATCCATACAACCGAACGGAATGCGTCCATTTTGACTGAGAAAAACGCAATCCATCGCGAGCGTCTGAAAATCGACCAAATGCTCGCGTTTTTCCAGCAAGAGAATCTCCATTTGATCCAGGAAAACAACAGTGTACGTACTGTCCATCACCCTCCTCTTTCCACTGGCATTCACGCTCTGTATCGCTTTAGCTCCATTTAGAACTCATTCAACAGGAAGAAAGCCTCTCTGAGCGCGAGGCTTCGTGTCATTTACAAGCACAAAAAGCTCGCGACGAAGCCAATGATCTCCGCTTTACAAATTGTCACTTAATGGAGCAATTACGCGATAAAGTGAGCTTTGAATGGCATTGGAGGCTGTTGCTGAGGCGTTTTTGTAGGATCAAATGGTTGAAAAGCTTCGTAGTAAAATGGAAAGTATGCTGCAGATGGAAGCTTCTCCGTCGAATTTGATCGTCTCGAGCCTTCCGGTACGATCTCTATATCCTCTGCATTCAGTAATTCGCTGCTTTTGTAGCGGATGTACGCATCAAATGACACTTTTCTTCCCGAAACCAAAGCGCCTCCGATGGAATGGAGAGATAAAGAGCGCCAATTGATCACACAGTTGGAAACCAATTTGAAAGAGCTCACGGAAGACCACACCGCTCTCCAGACGCAATTGGAACAGCTTCAGAAACGACTTTGCTCTCGGGACCTGGAAATCGATCGATTAGCGAGTCAAATGCTCACCAAACACCATGAAGTCACTCCGGAAGCGCTTCTTCCGTCCACAACCTCACCCAGCGCTTCTGCATCACAGACGGATGTCCAAGTGGAGCAATTGAACTCCCATGTCGATTTTTTGACGGTACAAGCGGTGAAATATGAAGCCAAAGTCGCGCAACTTTCGGGTCAATTGCGCTCGCAGGACGAATTATCAGCGGAATTGCGTCGATATCAACAGCTTTGCCAGGAGCTTGAGCGAGAACTCGAGGCTACCAAGTCCAAGCTTGTCTCTGTACAGCACAATTGTGAGCGATTGGAGATGGCGCTCAAGCAGAAGACGACCTCGGAGCCGGAGATTTCGCCAACGGAAGAGCTCCTTCAGCAGAAAACTCGCCTGGAAGACGCTCTCCGTGCGTGTCATTACGATAAGATCTCATACACCAACGCGCTGAACAACGCAACGGCTCACAATCGGGTGTTAATGAGCGATTTCTCCCAAGTAAAGGCCCAATTACACGCATCCCAATCGCAACAGACTCGTTCCCAGGAGGAATTCACACAGCTTCAGGCTTCCTTTCTGGCGCAAACACGGGAATTCGAGCTCATACGATCGAGTCTGAACGCTGTGGAGGAGCAATTGCGGTTAGAAAGCGATAAAAATGTGAGTTTGCATCGAGAATTACGGTCTATGGATACAGTACTCACCACCCGCGAGGAAGAAGCCCAACGTCTGAATCGTATGCTAACGGCTCGCGATGGGCAAATCGAACGTCTCACTCGCGAATTGGACCACTTACAGTCGAAAATGGCTGAGACTCCATCTCCCAACCATTGCAATTTGGCCATAGAAGAACAGAAATGGCTTCAACAAGAGCGTGAGCAAAGTCGTCAACAGCGTCAGAAACTGATGGAAGAGATCGTGGACGCGGAAAAGCGCGTACAAGAGAGTAAATCGGACAAATTGGCAACTGAGTTCGAGCTTCAAAAGCTTGAGGGAATGAATCGTACACTCCAACTCCAACTCGAACAACTCCAGCACGCAATGGAAGATAAAGTGTCTCAACTGGGTCTCCAATCAACCGAGCTCCAAACGCTTCACAATGCGAACGCCCTTCTCCGTGCTTCTGAGCCTGATCCTCGCCGTACCAAAGCCCTGGAGACCGCCTGTATCAAGCTGGAGTCCGAGGTCGCATCCCTTCGTACAGAATCCCAAGGTCTTGTTGATGAGAAGGCTCAGCTTTGCGTTCGTTTGGATGCGTTGAGGCAGATGGATCGTCGTCTCCAAGAGGAATTACTCAATTACCAAAAGTCGAATGAGTCCTTGGAGGAGGAAAAGAGTCAGTTACAACGTGTGAGGGACGAGTGGAGGACCAAGTATGAGGAGACCTCACTGGAGCTTCGTGCTGCTCTCCAGCGGGCTCAGTATATGGAGAGCCAATTGGAGCAATTCACAAGCGATGTGGAGTGCAAACAGCTCAGTTGGACGCGTCATCAGGCCTCTATGGATCGCTGCAAGGCGTTGGAAATGACGCAATTGCTTGAGGATAATCAGAATCGACTCAAATTTTTATCCTCACAATTTCATGAGGTAGAGACGCAATTGGACCGTGAAAAACGTGAGAATCAGAGTGTTCAAAAACGAGTCATACTGTTGGAAGAAGAGCTCTCTCAAGCTCGTCAAGCACATGAGGAGATGGAGAATCGTTTGCTTGAGATGCACGGTCGAATTTCCGAGAAAAACGAGCTCTTGATGGAGAAGAATGCGACGTTAGAGCAAAGCAAAGTGCTTTTGGATCGTATACAAACGTCCCGGGATGAGGCAACTGCGAATTTGAGCCAGTCGCAGCGTGAATTGGAGCGTCTTCGTCTTCAATTGGAGGAAGTGCGAGGTCAAGGTCGGACTCATGAGGAAAAGGCCTGCGCGCTTTTGAGTGAGTTAAATGCTGCTCGACGATCGATGGAAGCGGTAGAGCGGGAGAATGACAGTCTACACGATCAGATGGATGCACTGATGGAGAAGATTGCGAGCTTGGAAGCGGAGGAGAAGAGCTTGCGTGAAAAGCATTTTTTAGAACTTGAGGAATTGCATCAGAATCAGAATCAGAAATTGCTTTTGGAGGATCGATTAGAAGAAGCGGAAAATCGGGTTTTGGAGATGGAAGCGGTGGTGTGTAAAGCTAAATCAGAGATGGATCGATTAGAGCAAGCACGTTTGCTTGAAATCTATGAGAAGAAAGCTTTATTGAGCGATTTAGAAAATATGACCTCAGAGAATCAGAATGTGAGTGAGGAGTGTTCTATGATGAGGGTGCAACTTGGACAGATGGAAGAGCGTGTAACACAGCTAAAACAGCGGATTCAGGTGGTTGAGCGAGAGCGTGATAGTTTGGAGGTGGAACGGGATGATCTGGAGAGTACATTTCGATCGGTAGCGAAGCAAATGGAAGGCGTACAGAGCGGTCGAGATCAAATGAGTCGATTGAATGAGGAACTCACGAGTGTGAATGAGGCGTTGAGGAGGAGGATGGAGGAAATGGAGCGAGGGAAAGAGGCGGAGGGAGTTAAGATTGCAAGTTATCAGCTAGAAATATCAACCTATCGGGATCAGATATCCGTGTTAACGGATCAGATACGTGAGAAAGAAGAAGCTTTAGCGGGTGCACAAGCTCGAGAAATGGCGCTGGAAGGAGCTGTGACGACCCAACGAAGCATTTCGACAGAGATATCGGCACAGAGGTATGGCGCGGAGGCTCAACGTGCAGCATCGGCTCAGAAAATGGTCCAAATGGAAGCGAAAATCGGATCTTATCAGTTGGAAAGTAAACGAATTCGGGATCAGATTCAGATGGAACAAGTTCGAAATGCAAAATTGGAAGGAGTAGCGACCTTATTGCGTCAAAAAATGGCTGAGAAGGAAGCGGAATTGGTGGCTATGAAGGAGCAGAGAGATGTGCTTGCACGAGAGCTTGAAAAGGTGTACGGTAGCGCTAAAGGTCGGAGGTATTCGCCCGATATGCAAGTGGCCGATTTGTATATGACGCCTGAGAGCGCTGAAAGCGCTGAATTGGAGAAGAGTGGGACGCGATCGGAAGGAACGGATAGGATGGAGAAATCACCAATGCTTTTACCGATTCGTGAGCTTGTAAAGGCGCAGGAAAAGTGCAAAGAG
The DNA here is from genome assembly GCA_902706625.1 of Albugo laibachii. NCBI lineage: Eukaryota > Oomycota > Peronosporomycetes > Albuginales > Albuginaceae > Albugo > Albugo laibachii. Next base: position 11,845 of record CACSLJ010000215.1, on the reverse strand, counting down.
CTGGAAGAGCAATTGCATCGACAAGACTCCACGATTCAGGTACGAGTCAGAATCAGGTAAGGTTTATTCTCAGATCTGAGTATGTAGCAATTGGAGCGTTCTCGAAGCAAATTCAAGCGATTCGCTGCGAAATACGAACAGGAGATCGAGCAAGTTGGTTTTACATCTGGAAATCATCGGCATTGAGTCTCATTTGTGCTGTAGCGCGATCGATTGATTGAGGAATTGCAGAGTTCCGCGGGTTCTAGTGGACGGGTCAGCCGACAACCCGAGGAGGAGAAGGAACATTGGCCAATGGGTTCAGGAAACACTGCTTCACCGCAAACATTGCGATTTCCGAGTTCAGCAGAGGCAGTAAGTCCAATGGGCCGACAGCGACCTAAGCGAAGGCAACGAAATCCATGAAGTAGGTTACTCGGGTCAACCCGTTTATGATGTATTACACTGGAACAACTTCTTTTGAGACTTCTTTGATTTTCTTTCGAGGCTTGGTTGTGGCGCGTAAGGCAGCACCACAATGACGACAAAAGTTGGCGTCTTCTTGATGTAATCGTCGGAAACAACGAGCGCATTCGCAATGCATTCCGAGCTTTTCTTCTTCTGTTTGCGTGTTGAGTACGAGCGGACACGCGATGACACCGTAACCCGAAAACATAACCATTGTAGCCAATAATCGACCCGGAACTGTTTGTGGTGCGATATCACCGTACCCTACCGTGGTTAAGGTGACCACGGCCCAGTATAACGAAACGGGTATGTTAGAAAACCCGTTTGCCTCTCCTTCGATCAAATACATTGTGCATCCGATAACGACGATCATGGAGAATACAGAGAACATAAATACGGCGATTCGCAGCTTGTTGGCATCAATGTTGTCTTCCAATGCGCGTGCGGCATCTACAAACCGCACTAAACGAAGAACCCGGAAAACCCGAATAACGCGAAAGATCCGTAGCGTCGCTAAATCAGCCAATGGGCGGGCATGCGGGATGAAAAACGCTACACGTTGCGATCAGATTATGTGCACATAAAGTTCGACAAAACGCACTTACTGATAAATGTTGGTACGATGGAGGATATATCAACGATCCCCATTGCGCTGCAGATGTATTCGCTTGGTTTTCGAAGACAGCTGACACGTAGAATGTACTCGACGGCAAAGATGATTGTAAAGATCGCTTCAAGGGTGTAGATTGTTTCCCCATATTCCAATCGAATGGAATAAACGCTATCCAAAGTGGCTATGTTCGGTATGATAAGTACGTTTCGACCACATTGAAATTAGGCACAAACCTAGAATAACGCTCGTGGATATCATCAGAAGTATTAGAACGCCACAAATTTGCCCTTGCATCGTGTTGCTTCCAAACAGCAGATCGTGAATGGTTTTGTAGATCCATCCATCGCGACATTCTCCATATTGTTCAGCCTCACAAATGCCTTCCTCTGAGATGTCTAATTTGCTCCACGTATGCTTTATGGCTGAATTAGGTAGTTTTAGGATTTTCCTAATAAACTTTGTCGCTGTTGGTTGTGGTTCGTTTTCAATAGTATCTTCACACATTTCCAACGCTGTGGATTCTGCATTTGATTTCCAAATTGTCCCACGTTTTCCTTTTGTATGATTTCCTTGATTGGTTACATCTGTAAACACGTGATCCACGTGCGTGGAAGGACGGATTTCAATATCTAACTCATCTTCATCGAGTTCGGAATGATTGCGTTCGTGTTGCGTCATACAATACGTCAATCAAAACGTTTGTATCCGAATGTGTTTCGATAAAATACGGAGTGAGATGCACGTTTGCAGCAACATGTCGCTATAAATTTCACGCGGTGCTAATCTTACGCAAAGATATAAATAATGACCAACCTTAATAGAACAACTGACGGTGCGCAAGTGAAACGAACACGAGATTCGATTTTCGTAATACCCTTTCGTAATTGATAGTTAACCATTGCCAATCGTAGTGTTGTCAGTGCATAGTTTATCGAATGTGCCGAGAGAAGTATGGAAGAACTTGTTGAATTCGATAGTTACAGATTGCCTGTGCATTCCGGACTTGACGCAACGTGTTGAATCCGTTATGCCTGTAATACAATCCGAGTATCCTGCGTGTCATATACACCATAACCCGGAGTACTGGTGCTGTGAATATACGTCAACCATACGACTCTTGTATACAAAGTATACGCGTCCTGAAGGTGGCGAGTACGGGGTATATTACAAACATGGCTGGAATGTACCCCGTCGGGTAGATTACCCTCACAAGATGTACACACCCCTCACACCGACTTTTCAGTATACAAATTCAAGCCATTTATGCCGCTTATCGTCCATATTTCAGCCAGATGGAACACTCAATCATACCATGCAATGCACATTTCCGTCTACTTCGTTCCAGTATAATCAATCGCTCGCACGATACTCCAACAAGTCCACCGAGTTTTGGACCTTCCCTCACAATCCTCGCAATAACAATGCCTCATTCCCTCTCAATGCCAAATGTTACTCCCTCACACAACCCAATGGTACCCTTAACATAACTGCAAAAAATGAGTGCACGTTTTCCCCACCCGGTCGCCACTATCGATACTCTAGCATGTACGCTCTGCCGCTCGCTACTTTGTACGTATTCCTCATCACCACGATCGGGTTAGTGTGTATATGGTTCGTAACCCGTCATATCAAAGCGCACTTTGTTATCCGACACTCAATCCTACGTCGTTCCCAGAGTCCGTCAAAGTCAACACGCCCACCCCTCGACACAATGCTCATTTCTGATAAAGCATTCACTTTGCAGGAACAAATGGATATCATGGCTCAGACCGGTTACAGTAATTCCTCATTAGGCAATTTTGTACTCTATGCGAGTTTAACAACAGTCGGAATCTTCAATGTAGCGCTTGTCCTCCTCGTCAGCTGCAACAACGGCGGGTTTGCCCACCGTCTTTTCGACCCGAATTTAGTTCTCATCAAATCATTCATTCTCCTATGGATCCTGGACGCAGTGTCCCTCTCACTTTTGATATTTTATCGATCAAAAATCAACAATTTATTTCGTTATATAACTCCATTAGAATCATGCGAGTGCGTTCATATCTCCAAACGCGCACACGCGCAAGCAAACGGGTCATACAAAAACAGGTCATGGGTCAGTCTCAATATTATCGAAGAAACGGTCCAGGTTCGGACCACTTTGGAAGGCGATCGCTTCATCGAATTGGAGCATTTCCGCTATATTTACGATGAATTCGCGCGTAAATTCGTTCCTGGCGTGATCGTTCTTCCGGACACCATCCATCAGCTCCATGCAGAAGGCCACTACGGTCTCACAACCCGCGAATCTCAGCGTAGAATCGATATTTTAGGCCCCAATACGCTTCATCTCCGCATGCCTTCGCTCTTCCAATTGTTTCTTCATGAACTTGGGTCCCTATTCAATGTGTATCAGCTCTTGTGCTACTTTGTATGGTTCTTCACCGGATATGTTGGAATCGCTTTGCTGAATATCTGTGTCATCATCGCTGTACTCGTTCGCAATATCATCACAAAGCGCCATCGAATGTCGACAGTCGCTCATTTGACGTGTCATCAGACCGATCATGTCAGCGTGCTTCGAGATGGAACTTGGAAATCGGTTTCGTGCTTGCAATTGGTTCCTGGGGATCTCATTCGTGTGGTTCATCATTGGAAAATTCCATGCGATATGGTCCTTCTTCGTGGCTCGATCGTATGTGATGAATCCGCGTTGACTGGAGAATCGATGCCGGTGCAGAAATTCTCCATTCCCAATGAGCCGCAAAATGTCTTTTACTATCCCAATGGAAATGGGAAGAAACATACACTGTTTGCCGGTACGAAAACGCTCACTGGTGATCAAGAGATTGTGGCGCTGGTGTACTTTACTCGAGCTCAAACGTGTCGTGGGCAATTGGTTCAGACGATTCTATCGCCATGTCGACTTCGATTCAAGTACGAAGAAGAGCTTCAATGGATCATTGGGGTCCTTGCAGGCTGTGGGTTGGCGTGTGCGTATTTGGCGATGTGGTTCTTATCGGAAGGCGTCGTGCTTGAAAGCAAGTATTTCACATTTATATATGGTGTGTTCATGTTTTCGGCTGTGCTGAATCCGCTCCTGCCTGTGGTGCTTACGGCTGGACAGATTCAAACTGGAGAAAGACTGCTTCGTTCCGGTGTGTATTGTCTCGAACCAGCTCGGTTACCGTTGTGTGGAATCATTCAAGTCTTTTGCTTTGATAAAACTGGCACGATCACGGAACAAGGACTTCATTTTCGGGCGATTCTTCCAGTGGTTCAAGCGAGATTCACGCAAGCCAAAATGGAGATTGATGTAACGTTGAGATTCGCAATGGCTTCGTGTCATTCGGTGGCGATGGTTGATGGGGCGCTTGCTGGAGACGATGTCGAAGTGGAAATGTTTAAACACACTGGCTGGGAATTGATTCAAGATCATCAGAATGATTTCACTGTGTCGCCTGATCGCGTGCATGAGCTTCAAGTGATCAAACGCTTTGAATTTGATCATGAGAGAATGTCGATGAGCGTTGTGGTGCTTGAGAAATCGACTGGAAAGTATTTTGTCTTCTGCAAAGGATCGTATGAAAAGATGCAAACAATCTCAATATCGGAATCGATTCCTTGCGATTATAGATCGATTGCGCAGGAATCCGCGAGAAATGGTTTGTATGTGCTTGGAATCGCGTACAAGTGCTTGGAACTAGAGACGTTGGATTTGCTTTGCTCGGATCGGAACGCATTGGAAGAAGGCTTGACGTTGCTTGGATTGATGCTATTCCAAAATGAGTTGAAAAAGGATTCGAGAAGAGCGGTTTTGGCGCTGAAGGATGGAAATATTCGACCTGTGATGCTCACAGGCGACAATTCAATGACCAGCTGCTCCATTGCTCGTGCTGGTGGTATTCTCGAGCCTCATGCACAAGTGATTCTCGCAGATATCGAGCGTACCAGCGGTGGAATGATGCTTGTCTGGCGCGATATTGATACAGAGGCGGTATTTACAACCGAGCAAGTCAGGTTGATGGTCGCTAGGTCCGAAGAATCAATACTGGAGCTCGCAGTGACCGGTAGCGCGTTTGAGGCTCTCAAGAAGCTGGACTGGATCGATCAATTGCTTTTCCGAATTCGAATATTTAGTCGAATGACACCAGCGAGTAAGGCCGACTGTGTAGAGCGATATGTTCGTGCTGGAGCGGTCACGGGAATGTGTGGGGATGGAGGTAACGACTGTGGAGCACTTCGAGCAGCTCATGTGGGCTTGGCATTGACGCGGTCGAAAACTTGTGTGGTAGCTCCTTTCACCAGCAGTAACTCGATTCAATCCGTCGTCACATTGTGCCTCGAAGGTCGTGCAACACTCGCCAATTACTGTGCAAGTCTTCGATTTGTCATATTGTACGGTCTCATTGGCATCGGGTTCCGATTTGTCATGTATTCCAGCAACGTTTTCATCGGTCAATTGGCATTCACATTTTCTGATGGTGTCATTTTGATGGGTCTTTTCTACGGGATCATCCAATGTCGACCTCATCGGACACTAGGCAAGGAGCGTTCGAGCTCAACCTTGCTGGGTGCACCTCTCTACTTCTCTTTGGTTGGACAAATGCTCATCCACGTGTGTTTTCTCGGCCTTAGTGTGCATCATCTCACCACACAACCGTGGTATTGTCCATTTGCTCCTGATCGAATCAACCTCATCAAGTGGTGGGAATTACAAGATTCCCATTTGAGTACTTGTCTGTGGATGACTGCATGTTTTCAGCAAATGGCCAGTGGGCTCTCATGTTGTTTGGGCGCTCATTTCCGTCGTCCGATGTGGAACAATGGCTTTCTTTGGATGTACACAACATTCGTCTTTGCATTTTTGGGCATCCTTTTCCTGGGAGAACCTACTGCGTTGACGGATTCTTTCCGTGTGGCAAGTAGCACCAATGTTATCGGACTGCCCAATATACCGCTTCCATTCTCATATCGATGCGAGCTGTTTGGAATCGGCGTTGCAAATTTGCTCGTATGCTTTCTTTACGAAAAGGTGTTTGTGTTGGGATTGATACAAAAGCACGTTGGGCGCGGATGACGGGAGCGTTGACTGGAAGCGGTGCCTTTGCAATAAAACGCTTTGTGGATGTCAAAGTTGAGCCACTCGAACTTGCTCCCGTCGTCGGTGAAATCCGTCTCGCGCGTTATTGAGGATGATACGGTACTTTAGTTCAACAAAGACTACCGAGAAATGGGACTGGCGTCTTTTCATCGACAGGGAATGTTGGTCCAAAAACATTACTTATCTGAGACGTTTGCTTTCTCATTAATTAAAAGATCTCCATTTGCTCTGTTTTTGTCAGCATTGCCAAGTTCTCATCCGTAAGACAACACGTTACACTTGAACACGTGTATATCGTTTCCAAACACTGCACATTTTCTTTTCTGCGTGCTCAATTTTCGCTCAATCTATACACTCTTTGAATACGACGTATTTCCGTAGATTTCCTTCTTTCAAGAAAATCGCAAATGGATCAGACACAAAAGCAGAATGATGATCATCTTGAAGGCGAAGTAAACTTCAACTTCAACTCGCACAAATTATCCAATCATGCTTCAAAAATGGAGCTTTATCCAATCAGAAACGTATCGATATGGATCTCTTTCCTTCTGACACGAACATTGCTCTTTGAGGAAGCTGTAAGAACGCCGTCAATACTCTGCGCCATCGCATCGCACTGATCCGCCATTCTTGAATACATGATGATTCCTCGATGCTTTTTGTCCCTGCGCTTACACGAGAGCCTCTCCTTTCTCCAATCCAACGCAACTTCCCATCAACGTGAATTGTGTCGAGCTGGAGAATTATCTCCTCTATCTTATAATACCCTTCTATTCCGATATTCTTTGTTAGCGTCCAGCAATCCATAACCTCTGTGCCCTTATATATCAGTTAGCACTGATATGATGACAACATTCATCCATTGTTAGAAAGGCCACAGAGATTCCTTCGAAGCTTAGCGGCCGCAAGAAGAAACAGAAAAATACGGAGCTCGAGATGGACGAAAATCCAAACAAGAATCACGATTCTCTTCTATCTCCTCCAAGGAAAAGAGCCCGAATCGAAGCTGCTTCCGGACAAACGATCGAAAACGCGCAAGGAATCGACACACTACAGACTCAAGAACAAGAATCAGCCAATGAAATCAGAAATTCGTCTCCTCTCCAAGAAAATGCAGCTCTTATGCCCCCAGTGTCCAATATCTCTTCACAGTCGACTGCGGAGACCTCGGCGCCCTCGGCTGAAGACACAATACAAAGTACACATGCTCCCGTCAACAATCCAGTGTTCCATGGTGTGACGCAAGAGAGTTCGATTTTCTCGCTTTCTGATGCGCGAATCAATGAGATTTCAAGAGAATTATCAATGGAAGAGTTCATTCAGTTTGCATCTATTTCCTCATTGCTATTACCGGTCTCTGTGTGTTCTACGATGCGTGGAAGCTCACGATATCCTACTGAAGAGATCGGAACTGACGATGAAGATGCGCCTCGTACCACATTACCAACGGCTACAACTTGTGATACCAGTCGATTGTCGACTAATGATTTCGGATTCTTTGACGTTCCTTCATCTCTGGCGCTTGGATTGACTGAAGATAGCTTGGAAGATTTAAAGAGTATGATGTTTACATGGGCAAAAGAGCACAAAGTGGACGAAACAATACGATTTCTCAAGTTTATGATGCAAGACGAGATGCACTCCAAGCTGATGAGACGACTCACAAAGGCAGAAGACACATCAGGCTTGACATTGTTGATGATTGCAGTCAAATCCAATCATTTCAACCTGTGCTCTACATTACTAGAAGCTGGAGCGGACATCAATCAGCACAATGTAAGTGACCTCATTGTACCTTGATAACTTGCTTACTGAACATCGCCTCAGGAGAAAAGAACCTACGCTTTACTGCTAGCGGCACAAAAAGGGTCGTTCAAAATGGCAAAATTCCTAGTAGATCATGGCGCGAATAAAGATTCCAAGAATATGGCGTTGATTCCTGCCTCTCATTTCGGCCATCTTGATGTCGTCCATGTGCTTTTGGAGTGTGGTGCGCACCAGAATTACACCAATCGTAAGGGAACCACACCGCTCATGCGAGCCGCACAGGAAGGTCGAGAAGATGTCGTTGAGTACCTTTTGAAGCGTGGAGTCGATGTTTGTACGGCCAATGTACGTCTTCTATCACCAGTCTTTTCTCATTTGAAACTCATTTTGACGTGCAGAATGAGGGAATGACAGCATTGATGCTGGCTTCCCAGCGTGGACATGCGAATATAGCGAGAAGATTGATCGATGCAGGCTCGGATGTGAACCAACAAACGGTTGAAAACGAATCTTTTTACATACTTGATTTACCTTATGCGCTTTGTAGAGACAAGGAAGCACGGCTCTTATCCTGGCATCCAAAAGAGGACACATCGAAGCTGTTGAAGCTTTATTAACTGCGGGTGCCGATATCTTCCTAAAGGACGATCGTGGGAAAGCAGCTGCGGAAACAGCACATCGTAGAGGACATGTGGATCTATTTCTCAAAATCAGCGTTGGCGTACGTCGCATTTGTCATTTCTTTGGGTACATTTCTCACTATTTTTTGACACAGAATCAGCTTCGATTGATGCGAGAAGGACTTCGTCGTCAGCGATGTTATGAGATCGTTCGTCTGTCAGCTCTATACCTCCTTCGACGTGCCAGTATTCGTCAATCGTTTCCAGCTCCTCAATGGAAGCAATACAGCGATCTCATGCATCGAACTGTACATCTTCCGCGTCCGCTTTTACGTAACATCGCAACCTTTTTACCCGATTGCAACATGTGGGAACGTCGACTGCAGTATTTACGATATGAAGCACCCTATCAGCCGAATCGTGTGGTCCACCAGGGAATCCAAATGATTGATGAGATACTATCCAGCGCTATCGATACTGCGCCTTTGGATGCCAGTGGTCCATCGGGGAAGCCTCCAATTAGTCGACTGGCGTATTTGCGGGACAATTCTGCGTATCGGAGACGTTTGGAAGATGACATTCGAGCGCCATTGGATACTGAACTTATTGTGAAGATGCATCAGATGGCCGACATTCAAGGAGCACTTCGATCGTATCCCGTAGGCGCAGCGATCCATTTTGGTATCGAAGTGGCACAGGACATTGTGTCACTGTTACGGAGTCTTCTTGATTGGGATTCCAGAAGGATCAAGCAGCAAATCGATGAGATGGAGAGACTCGATCGTGCGGCAATGCAATAGCGATCGCGTGTGAAGTAAATAGAGCGGTAATTTATGATTTCAGAATGGAATTTGTACTCGAATTGGCGATTGTGTGGCACGATACGCTATTTTAGGATGAGGTGGTGATGAGGAATTTCCGGTCGCATTCGGATAGCGTTTGATAGGATGAGGTGGATGTGGTTTTGAGAGTGAGAGTGTATGAGTGCGATTTGATTGGTTGTGATCGCTAGTCACCACATACTCTGGCGGTTTTTTGTAGTATTTGGTGTAATACGATAACACGTACTTGACATTAAATTCAGACTGCTCGTACAAATTCTATTCGCTGCAGATCTTTTGAGGGTTGAGGACGAGTTATGTATGCTGTCATATCTATTTATGTTGTTTTTGTATCGCTTTCCTAACCGTTATGACAATATAGTGTTTTTCCCATAAAAAGATTTTACCCACAGGTGAGTACTATTTAAATATTTATATTGATTTAATAAGTGTATAGCCTCCATCCTATCAAGCAGCGCCGTTGGTCTAATGGTTAGGATTCGTCCCTTCCAAGGATGAGGTCGGGGTTCAATTCCCCGACGGCGCACATTTTTGACGCATATTCGTATCAACACGTTGAGACACGGTAATCGTATAATCCACACCATGCTTGCTTAACATTCTATTGTAACATCTCATATTTGATTGTACGTTGATCGGACACCACGCTCCAATAAACAACGATTCCATGAGCAAAGCTAATAAGTTCAGTGTATGCAATCTGCAGACTGGCTCACCCCTGTCGACGTGATTCTGTTTGCACTCTATCCCTACTACACTATGATCGCGCACCCACAACTTTATCGGAAAAAAGCTTCAATTTGGCACGTTTGGATGGGCCTTGCAGATGTCGTGTATTTATTATCAAAACAATAACAAAACTTCCAAGATTGTTTCTTTTGGAACTCTCAAGGGGTCACAAATAAATATTTCCAAGTGAAACTGCTACAACTTTCAACAACACATTATAAATACAAAATTTAGGTCAAAAAAGTGAAACGATTGGTTGCATGTAATAGCTCGGTTTGATTAGGACAATGGATCTGAATGGCATCAAGCTAACAACTGGCAGGAAAGGAGTTCGGATTGCCTACCAAGCTCCAAAGTCAGCTTGTACTTTCATATCAATACTCCCTCGTCCTGCTATCCATCAGAATGTACATGTCTTCTAATCGATCATACGGTTTCGATGGGATTGAGATCGGTTGGCTTGAAGGCGAGGAAGAAGAGTTGGATCCTATATTCGCTAGACTTCTTGCTAACTGATCCAGCACCAGCTTGACTCCGCCTGTCCTTGCAGATGGGATTACGAAGATCGTTCGAGAAGTGCTGTCATTCGTCGGATTCGTCAGGCTTCTACTTTGTCTCGTTTGAGTAAATGTTATGAGTCCCGCATGACCAGATAATCAGTAACTTTTTTGCTGAGGTCTTGTAGGGGCAACGTGTATTCTGTTTTAGAGTACACTAGCTAGGCGATAGCCGTCAGGATACGCTGTTTTTTTCTACGGAAGCTGATCTAAGCCTCACTTAGACTGAAAAGAGAACAAAGTGGCCTAAGCACACGGTGCAAAAATCAAGCTCAACGTACATAGAAAAAAGGGTTTATAAACAAAATATCCCAAAATCAAAAATATTGAAACAAAATATCCCAAAATTATAAAATATATAAAAGAAATATCCCGATATTTGATTGAGCTCAACATGGAATTACCAGTGAGCAATTTCAAAAAGCAAACTATGTCGACAATATCAAGAAGTAGTAGCTCTTCATCACTATCCAGCTTATCGTATTTTGTAAACACGATCGGGGATGGAAAGCCTTATGTATGCCCAACGGTACTTTGATTCTGTAGAATACACTGATAGGGAATCTATTCGGCTGTCAATAATCAGTTTTTATCATGATATTCATCGTTCGTTTAGGACAACTCGAAGTGATGATAGGCGACGTAAAGCAGTATGTGAATTCTACGACTGTTTGTTCGAAGTATATTTTTCTTACGGCAAAATATATGGACCTCCAACTAAGATTATTCCTCATACAAAGGCAAGCTGTGTTGTCAAGCCATTATGGACAGCTAGACAGCTAGTGCAGCATGTTGACATAAACGGTCAGTTACACCAACGATGATAATAAATGTTGTCTCAAGTCAAGGGAATCAAACGTCGTTAGGAACTGTGCTAATGCATGCAAGAAATTGAAACTAGAGTTCTTCGGCAATGATATCCAGCAATATGGACTATTACCTGACTATGTTTCCAAATTACGCAGAATGATTATGACGTGATATTGGAAATGGAAGACAAACAATTCAATCGAATGCAAATTGTATTTCACGAAGGAAAACAAGTATTTAAGTCATACGCACAAATCTAGGCATGATACTTCCAGTGAAGCCTAGTTTTATTTTGGCAGACAGAGCAAAAGGGTTGGTTCCTGCTGTCAGCTCTGTTTATCCCAGCACATATCACTTCTACTGCTTTCGCCATTTGA